>JAEQBH010008576.1:0-156857 GCA_016808115.1 Tetrastigma voinierianum
ATTTAAATTCATATATTATTTATAAAAAATACATTTTATTTAAATATTTAGAAAGTAATCTTTAAATAAATATAATTATCCTATCTACCCCTGACATTCAAAAATCAATATTTTAATTTATCAATAAACATGTAACTTTAATAAATTTATAAAAAATAAAATTAATTATGATAGATAATTTTTTACATTTATTTAAAAAATAATAATAATACTATGAAAAATTCATCCTCAAAATTCATATATTATCTATAAAAATATATATTTGAGAAAATAAAATTTTAAATAAAAATTTGAAAATACGCATGGAAAGGGGTTTAGTTTTAATGTTTTTCTATAATTTAAGTGGCTAATTTTAACATTTTAAAGTATAAGGGTAAATGTAAAAAAGTGCAAGTCCACTTTTCATGTTTTCTACTTCATATAAAGGGTTAATTTTATCATTTAGAAGTATAATGGGTAATGTCACAAGGTTTAGTTTAAACATTTTAAAGTGCATGAGGTTAATGTCAAAAGGCATGAAAGTGAAAGGTTGAGAATGCTTTTCCTAAATTAGAGTTTATAAATCTTAATGGTTAGCTTCGGAGTTGGTTTATTTTACAGTGTTTCATAATAGTTAGTGGTTCAGAATCCTTTGAGGATTATGAAAGAAGTTTTAATTAGTTGTTGAGTGGCTAGACACTCACGAATTTTCTAATAAATGATAAAAGTGTAAACAATTTATGATAGTAAAGTCTGTTGCTCCCGATTAGTTTTATGAGTTTTACATTGGCTTTTTTAGATGACAAAGTTTCGATTCGACAGAGTCCTCTCAAATCCACCTTGCATCAATATCTTCTGAGATATGGAATTTTAGGTAGCTCTGGCATTTTTGGATTACACCAAATGTGTGAGCCGAATCGTTATTTTTGTGCTTTTATAGAATCTTTGCGTCATGCTCTAAGGTTGCATCTTTTAATTCAATGTTTCTTTGAATGTATTTCTGACTTGAATCAATAAATTTATCTTAAAAAAAAAAAGAAGTAAAAATCATTCTCAACTCATAAACCTTAATGGTTAACTTATGTTGATTGTGACCCAAATTTGGTTTAGAGGTTATGTTTGACCCAAAAGGCTCGCGGTGAGACTTGAAAAAGAAAAGTTGAAAAAAAAAAAGAAAATCTATTGTGTGAAGTAGAAGGATTAGGCATTTGGATGGCTCTGATATGAAAATACCTATTCACATGGGCGAATGAGAAAGTTGATAAGAAAATTTTGCCTAGAGACTATAACCACCAGCTTTTTACCAAACGTCAAAGAATTAATGTCACTTGAGTTAGATATCGGTGGAGGACTATGTTTGAGAAGTTCTACAATTTGTTACTTGTAATCAACTTAATGAATCGAAGATTTAATTGTTGTCAAGGTTCTAGAAGGATTGAATAGTTGAGTTCTATTATGGGATGAATATTTTGGCATTTACTTTATAGTAGAGGCAATTCAACAAGCTCCCACATTTGAAGGATTAGGTGTTCTTAGGTTCTTCTGAGCACCACCACCTATGCTTTGTCCATGAACACTTTTCACTCGACAAATCCTCATCCACAACGAGTTCCTATCAGCGTACTTCTCATATTAAGTACAGTCAGTCTATACAGAGACCCTCTCACATTCTCCCTTGCCAATACATTCTAACTTCACTAATTTCTATGATTCACACACAGCAGGAGTGCTCTGTATGTGCCCTCAGAGGTCAAGTCATTGCCACCTCAAAGCACCTTCTCACCGACAGCAATGCACAGCGTTTCACCTAATAAGACCTTTAAATGCTCCACCACAAGAGCGAAAAAACCTCAAATCTATGCCAAACCAGGAAGTACAACAAATGTCAACAACTGAACATACCATCCTGATGTTTATGTCAAGTTTATTGGTCTTGCGTGGTGATGATCTCTGCTCAATACAGGCATGTCAAGAGATGATGGGTGATAATTCGAATCGGATAGTATTTATAAAGGTCCAGCTGAACATGAAGTTCCTGCAAGGACGAGTTAATGATTTGTTAGAGAGAAAGGCTTGGTTAGAAGAGCAAAAGCCCTTGTGCTAGTCAACCTTTTGGTAGAAAAAGAAAGTAGAGGATGGAGAAAGTGCATTAATTTGCGGAGCTTGAATCGAATCACCATTCCTTATCGATTCCTATCAAGTTGATGATTGATGTTTATTGGTTCATTTTCACCAAACTTGATCTTCGGTAGTGGTTGCTCTTCGTCACAATAAAGAGGTGGCGGGTAATAGCATTCAGAACATGGGAGGTTCTTCCAAGATAGTGATGCTAAATCTGTTTGGATGTTAAATGCCCCCAGCACGTTCATGCGCCTCCACAGATTGAGGTTTAACCTTTCGCAATCAGTTAATAATTGTTGCATGACATTTTATGTTTAGTCGATGGCGATGAACATCTTTTGCATCTTTCAACGGTGTTTAAAGGTGCTCGCGTCATCTTTATACGAATTTAAAAGAAATTAACCTTTCTCTCAAACAAGGTTGTCTTGGGTTATATTAAATCAATAAAAGCATTTGGTAGACGATTCCTAAGGTAAAAACAATTTCATAATGGCCTACACCTACTTGCACTCGAGATGTAAGGATTTTCATGATTTGGCATCTTTCTGTCGGCGATTTGTGTGTTCTCATAGTCTTACGGTTATTTTAAGCAACTGAAGTATGGACCGAAGAAAGCGGATAAGAGTTTTAATACTCTTAGTGAAGTTGTGTCTTTATCTAGGTCTTGCAATGCCTAGGTTTGACAAACCATTTGAGATTGATTGTACATTCTGCTTCCGTTATTGGCATGTTTGCTATTTTGTCTGAATGGTAGTCCAGATTAGTTCTGCTGAGAAAAAATTCTAATGCTAGAAAAAAAATGGCATGAGTCCAGCTTATATTTGGGTTGATTGATCTTGTTGAAGCATTAAAGCAGTGGCATACTTACCTTGTTCATCGTCCATTTGTTATCAACGCACTTGCAGGATAATCACGCTTTGAAATACTTACACTTCTTGACTAAGGTGAATCGAATGCATGACCCTTTGGTTGTCTACTATCAACAAATACACCTTTTCAATCAAGCAAAAAGAGAGTAGGAAGAGCTGAATCAGGTGTAGATGCACAAAGTACGCAGATGTTTGCCACATCACCACTCTGAGAGAATGGTACTTGGCTTTTGATTATGTCAGATCTTTCTGGGAAGATGGGCAAACATAATTGATTGATTGATGTTAATTTTCTGAAGTAATAAATGAAAAATTGAAGAGTGGAAAAACTTGCAGACCAAGAAAATTATACCAACCATATTTGAATTTGACATTGGAAACAGGAAAATCTGTTTTGAGGTTGTGAAAATTGAAGCTTTAGTTTACTACCATTATTCAATCTTTGCTCAACAAGGATTTGTATTCTCATTTCAATTAATTGTAGAGGCTTATCCTGGGGTAAGGACATGACCCTCAAAATTTCTAAAACTTTAGAAATAATTTGAATTTATTAGGTGTTTGAAAGGCTTACCTTTGCATAAATCTACATCACATGTGGAAAAAAACTACACTAAGAAGATGAGATTATTTTTTCAAACCATGCTTTATTAGATTTATTTTTAATTTTATATTAATTTCTAGAAACTCCTTGGATGAAAATCTTTTAATTTTTCTCGTAAGCGTAATTGATTGATGTTGTTTATGAAGTGACAAGTGAAAAATTTTCAAACCATGCTACGAGGAAAAGTGTGTTTACACTGACGATAATGCAATTTTGGTTGGAAGTTCTTTTTTTATTTTTTATTTTTAGAAAAATTAGATTTCAATGGTTTGAAGTACTAGCTCAAGGAATCTTGGGTCCTTACATGTCAGTCTTAGTTACAAAATCTTTTTTTACTCATTTATCTCTGATGCGGGGATTTTAAAACTTCAAACTTGATAACATTATTGTTAACCTTTCCCTTTTCTTGATTATCATGAATATAATAATTGGGTTGAATGAAAAAATTATTCCCGCATATTATCCGTTCATCCTAAAAATCTAGCTACTTTCTTGATACATTGATCTCTTGCCCCTTTGTTATTTTCTGCCAACTAGACCATGATCGGTGCAGGGTGGCACCACTTCTACCTACCCTTATATGGCTCATATCTCATTTGAATAATAGACATGTTATGAAGCATACTCGAGAAAGTTAGACATAAAAGTTGTTGAGAGAGATGGAGTGGGTAATCATATATCCATAACCTAGTTTACCTTCAGCTGTGTGTTAAAAGCCTAAGGCTATTGACATCCTATTTTTACCACACAAGGCAATGGAAGACTACCATGTTTATTGGGTATCACATTCGAGCACTCGCTTGCTAGTCAATGCATGAAGTTGCATCGAGATCCTGCGGTCTGGTCTAACCTTGAAGAGTTTCGACCAGAGAGATTTTTGAAAAGCCATGCAATTGTGGATGTTATTGGTCAACATTTTGAGTTAATCTCATTTGGTTCTGGTAGAAGATCTTGCCCACAAATTCCATATAGCTTTTAAAATTTTACCTTGACAATTGCTCGGTTGCTTGAAGGATTTGACATGGTTGAACCATCAAATTTTCCTGTGAACATGACTGAAGGGGATGGTGGTATCACCATGCCTAAGGTCACTCCGTTGGAAGTTATGCTCACTCCCCGTCTTCCTCTAGAACTTTACTAGCGCTATAAGTATAGTACCAAAATCGATATAGATCAATTCCAGTTGATCCATTGAATGTGTTGTAATGGGTATGTAATAAGTCATTGTAATGGAGCAATGTATGGGCATATATGGAGCTTGAGTTTAGTCCATTTTAATTCACATAGAGGCGTTTGGGTGAGTCTGAGTGCTATTTATTAGAGTTGTAAGCAGGCTAGCCCAACCCATTTAGTTGCGGGCAACGGAGTTAGGCTTATCACGACCCGATATCTGTTCATTTGGATTTTCGATTGGCAAATGACCATGAGGATTGCGAGCTAAAACCTTAAAAAATACTAAAAAAATTAATTTTACAAATTCATCATTCTTCAAATAAAAATAAATAATAATAATTAATATATAAATGATTGAGTCTTGATGATGCCTGTTTTCAATCGGACTGGGCTGGAGCGTATTGGGGATCGTTGGGCCGGCCTTGGACGTGGCGGGATGTTATGTCGTACTGGATCGTTGGGGTACGAGTAGGATTCTTTAATCTTTGATGCAACGAGGCTCTTGACGTGGCATCTCTGCAAAACAAGAAGAAAGGGGTGGGGGCCGCTGTAGCCTCTCGGGTGACACCTCGTCGATTCTTTCTACGAGAAAAAAGATGGTACCTTAGAGGCGAATGTTGCGTACCGCTGCCGATGGGGGTGGCTTTGTATTTATAGTAGATGTTTTACCCGGGTTGGATGATGATTAGGATTCTTCCATTGGATGGGATATTTTCTTGATATCGTATTTGATTATGGATATAGAAAGTGTAGTTTATTTGGAATTAATTCTCTCCCTTATTAGTGGGATCCCGCTTGATCTACAGGATGAGCTGTAATATCGTGAATTATCTTACTTTCCTAGCTGGTAAGATTTAGTTAGATTTCTTTGGATAATAGAATTATAGGGGATTATCTACTTTTCTTGTGGCTGAATTCAATGCGATGGGCGGGATATGGGCCTCCGTTACTGAATCGGCGCTTTTCAGGCGCTGAGCGGGCCCAGGCCTTTGTTTTGGGGGCAGTGCAGGGGCACATTTGTTGCATCGGCGCCACTTCTTTGGGCTTGGCAAGTGGGAGCGCCACTTCTTCTAGGCTTAGCGGGAGTGGGCTGCGAGCCCATTTTGGACGACCACTATCTAAGTCTAAACAATATATTGTAGTAAAAAACTTAAATAAATAAATAATGCTAGAACATATTATAACAAAGTATCAAAACTAACTAATTAAATAGTACAAAAACAATAAAGTAACAAACAATAACATATATGAAAAAACAATTTAAAAGTGTAGAATGAAATCTGCATTATGCCTCTAATCAATCCTCATTCTCATTATATCCAATAATAACATAATGATTTCACGTTATAAATGATTCCACATTAGAGAAAGATGTACGATGGTTGAGTTATCATTAAATGCGACCAATTAATTTAGAATATTATGACATAAATTCGTTTATGTTTGGAATAAAACAATAATTTTTTCCAAAAATGCATATAATAATTAAATATCATATTTATTTGAAAAATCTGTCTTGCTAAAAGATATAGCTCATATTAGGAAAAGAAATTGAAGTATAGTGCATTGGAATTAATTTAAAATAACATTATTTGTTATCAACACTATTTTAAGTAATAAAATTATTTAAAATATCTCTTGATCATTTAGTTATTAAATTTAATTTAATTTATAAACTATTTCTAACTTAATTTTATCAAAAAAAACATATATGATTGAATAAAATTTAAGGATAAATAAAAAATAGAAATTGTAACTATTTAAAAATAGGATTAATGAGATAAATAAAAATATATTCAATTTTAAAACTGTAATTTATTTAATTCAAATGCATTCCATAAATTTTCATACAAGATTTTTTTAAATATTAAATAATCATATAAATTATATTAAAAAGATACATTTAGAAATTTAGAAAATAAAATAGTTAAACTTGACAAAGTTTAATATATTTATCATATATTATAATAATAGTATTTTAAAACCCACATGAGAGATAGCAGAATAAAAAATTTTATAGATGAATCGCTTGAAAATTTAAATTACTAAAAGTTGAATTATTTAAAAAAATTAAATAAAATTTAGTCCAATCGGAATTTAACATACCCATATAGACCCTTGGGCCAAAACAGGTTGGGCCAAATTGTGTGAAGTTTTATTTGAGTGCTTGAATTTTATGTGACCTTAAAATTTAGGTTAAAATTAAGGTTGACATGGACTCAACCCATATTATAACTTTACTATATATCATGTATGAGCTAGATGAAAGGCTTTTCAACTTTTAACCGAAAAATAAATAAAATTTTCTCCAATTACAACAGGTTGAAAATTCCTAAAAGTAATGTATTTTCAAGTGAAGAGTAACATCTTTGAAGAAGCGCTTTTAAAATGTTAAAGTCTTTAATTTTAAGCAGAAGTGTCTTTGAAGAGAAGAAAACACTTTAAGTTTCATAAATTATGAATTCAAATTGTAGATATGTTTAAAGGAGCTTTCTAAAGTTTAAGTGATTTGAACAAGTGTTTTTGGAAAGTTTATCTTTTTAATCTGTCTATATGGAAAGAAGATTATAGTGGGTTCTTGTTTCCCAAACATTCTTTTGTGGATTGCTTTTTTTTAACTTTTATATTATTTTCTAAAACTCCCCTGAATGAAAATCTGTTAATTTTCACGCCAAACTTATTGACTGATGTTAATTTTCTGAAGTGACAAGTAGATAAGTGAAGGGAGTGGGAAAAAAACTTTGACAAGAAAATTATACCATCCATATTTAATTTAGACATTGAAGCGAGAGGAAAATCTGTTTGAACAGCTTGTATGGCGTGACTTTAGTTTACTACCATTATTCAATCTTTCGCTCAACATGAATTTGAATTCCCATTTCCTCTTAATTGCAGGGCTTATCCTAGAGGTAAGGACATGACCCTCAGAGACCTCGGTGTGAATAGCTAATCACTTGCACTGAAACAACGAAGGAACAAAAATAGAGTTAAATTCAATATATTATATTTATTGGCTACTTCTAAATCACTTTTATTTAATTTAACTTATCAATATAAAGATTAAATAATTCAAAAATATGTAAGTTTCTAAATTATTTTATTTTATTTGATATTTTTATTACAACCAAAATTATTTTCTTTATCAGTTTTTCTTAGTGCTGCAGACAATTTAAGAAACATAATGAATGGCATACTTTTCTTCCATTACAACCTTTAAGTCAAATTAATGGGTATAACAAATAAATATTCTATCGATGAACCTCAAAATTAGTCAAATGTGCCGCTAACCATAGATGTAGTTTGGCCCACAAAAACCATTCACAAGTATAGTCAAAACCAAAATTTGAGAGAAATTGTAACAGGAAAAAAATAAAGAAAAAGATTAGAAAGAAAGAAAACAATGTTAAAAATCAATAAATTATTTTTATTTGCAGTTTTAAGCTCACTGTACTTATTTTAACTCATCAATATGAAAATTGAATGATTTAAAAATTTATAGAAGTTTTTAATCAATTTTACTTAAATTTGATTTTCTATAAAAATTTTATAAAACACGAGAAAATGATTTTTAATAAATTTTTAAGTACTCTATATATTAATTTAAATCCAGTTTGACTATTAAGAAAATTGGTTGGACAAATATATTAATAACAGTGTTGAACATTAAGTATATTCTATGTATTTTATGGAGCAGATAACACATGGATGAGAATATCAATTCGAGAACACAAAGATAAATAAATCATCCTTAAAAAAATGCACGAGAGAGGTTTTGCGATGGTTTGACAGTTAGCCACCTACATCCACGGATGAGAGAGGAGAATATTTACTTATTCTTGAAAACACGAGAAAACAAGATTGGAGTATCAAAGTATTACGGCAGTAGGAAAATCGTAAAATCATAAAACCCTAGGATGCCAAGCAATGAGAAAATACCTCATAAAACTCTAATCTCTCAAACTCTTGCATCTTTGCACACACCAAATCCCTCTCATGACACTTTTCCTGTGACCAGAATATTTATGGGGATATTCCTTAAAGTTTCATATGAAACCTATTATTCTAATAATATATAACAAATAGGAATTATTCTATAAAATATTTTTTACAAAAAGGAATTACTACTAAATAGGAATTTGAGACATATTCTAACCATATCCACCTTGAATCAAATTCCATCACATCTTGATAAGAGAGTAATCGACTCCACCTTGAACTAAAATTCTTTTTATCTTCATCTTCATACGTGCTTAACAAATAACATTCTTCCAAATATATTCAACCTAAAGCTCGATACCATTTGTTACTAAGGAAGCTTTGATGAACAATAATAAATCAAGAACACAAAAGTAGAAATCATCATAAAAAATGTCTGAGAGGTTTTAACGTGGTTCGATCGAATTATGCCTACATCCCACGGATAGGCGAGAATATATCTTGATAAGAGAGTAATCAACTCCATGAGCTGAAATTCTTTTATACTTCATCTTGTGTGCTTCGTAATCTTTTGTTCTTCCAAATATCTAACCTGAAGCTCGATGCCATTTTATTGTTATAACTCACAGTGGCGATGAGATAATATGAATTCAGAGAAATACACTAGAGGTTTTAACATGTTGAAGCCAATTAATGCCTATTGATAAGTCTAAAACTCATATATTTTTTTCGCCCATTTTCAAAGTATATTTCAAGCTTAAGAGAATCTTATTTAATGTAAATTATGAATTTTCTGCAGTTTATGTTTGCGATTTGAAGAAAAGCGGCCGGCAAAAACAAAAAAGGAATCAAAGGCAACAATGTCGTGATACCAGAAGAATTATGTTGCGACATCGTATGGAGAGTGTCATGCCAGTTACTCCAATGTGGTGACATTGCCCCAGCATCGGTTGAAATAGATAGATCAGAATTATGCAATGTCGTGACATCGCCACAACGCCAACGCCCGATATTAAATGGTGCGGCGACGCGCCGTGTGGAGAGTGTTGGGACATACACTTTAATCGCCATTGACATTACCCGCGACATTAGCGACCGCCGGTAGAGAAACGAACGCGGAGATCTAAACTTGCAATGCCGGCGACATTGGACCCATTGATGTCGCAACATCCGGATCCATGACGGGTGGTCGAGATCCGACTCGATATCCCGACATCCGCGCGACAATATCCGCGACGCGCCACGACGTGATAGAGGGCGATAACATAAAGTGTTCAATGTCGAGACATCAGTCCAATCGTGACATCATTAAACACTCAAAAGAGCGAAAATCTGATATCGCAACTTGTCGGCGCCATGATTAAAAGCGGAATATCGAGACCCGATGTGCGACCTCCAGTCAGCGATGTAAAGACGTAGTGCGACAATATCGCGACATTAGCTAAAATAATCGAGCGTAAGATGCAATGTTGCGACATCAGCACGACATCAAAATTCAGTCATAGCGAGCCAATGTCGGCGATACCGGTTGCTTATGACACGCGCATTTTGATATTGCGTCATTCCGCGACATCGGTGCTAAGGGTAGATTTTCTTGGGCTTTGGAACTCCGTAATTATGCGCCTCGTTTTAGGGCCAGACTGAGGCTATAATAGAAACTATTTAAGGGAGTAGTGTGGTAGCTTCCTTTCATGAGTTTGTACTTTTGGAAGGTTGAAGTCTCATTGTATATAATTTTTATTTTTATTTTCTTTACATTTAGTTTTGTTTCTGAATTTAATTTTCTTTCTTTAAGATTAGGTAGCAGATATGGTGATTAAAATTTGGTTTGATTATCAAATCGATGAAGCTACATTTATGTCTGAATGTTAATGAAATCTAGAAATTTTTATGGAATTCGTTTTTCTTCAGTTTTGATCTAAATTCAATGAATTTGTTTGATCAACTAGTCATTGTCATTGATGATCCAAATATGGAAAGCTAAACTTCCTCTAGGAAGAATCTTTCGTTGGGATTATGGTTTGATATTTATTGTTGTTTCGGTCTGAAAATTGATTAAGCGGTATTACTCTACATTGAATTGTTGAATATAAAGGCGTTTGGTACACCCGGAAAGGCATCATTGCTTTGATTTCAGAGATCCCTCGGTGACAGGTGGACTACGGCGATCACTTGGGGTAAATTACCGATATTATTTAAACCAATGCACTTTTAGTATTACTTTGGTACATCCTTTGGTGAAGTTACAACCTTTGACTTCAAGGTTCCCTTAAGGTGTCGATTAAGTGTGTTCGAGGAATATGAGCAACCTATTGATCTACCAATTTAATTATGAGAGGTTTCTCCTCATTTAGGAGGAATAATCTCAACCCTATGTTAGCTGATATTCTAATTAAGGGGAGAGGGAATTCTTGTCTAATTGATGGCTAAGGTACCAATTATTTTGGGAACGACTTGCATTAACCTGTCTATGGGAGTAAGCGATTTCGGTCGAGATGGTTAGCTTGAAAAGAGAAAAATAGTTAGATCTTAAAGGATCAAGTCCCCTCACTAGTAGCTTTTCAAACCCCGGTGACGGAGATGAGAATGTGGTAGGATGGAGAGTGAAATGTGTGTGTGAGGAGAAATCGATGCTACACTAATCGATTTGTTGAATGATTCCAGAGTTCATGTCCATAACTGTATTTTCTTTTAGGAATTTTGCAAACTGATAATCACAACACTGATTTCTTTTCCAGTGTTATTTCAGTTCAGTGAACTCTTTAATCATGTATTTTAGAATTTCTTTATTTCTTTGATTCACTTTACTTTAGAAAGTTAAATCACAATCACGGAATCTTGAAGTTGAATGATGAGGATCTTGAGTAGTAAGAGGTAGTTGATTCTTTAAATTTTCTAATCAATCCTCGTGTGAATGATATCTGGACTTAAAAATCCACTTTATTACTTGTATGACCTGTGCACTTGCAGTTATTTGAGACCAAAACAAATTTTAATAGCATCATTTTATGATAGTGGCTTGTAAGCTACATATTCAATTAAACAAGTTTTTGCATTTATCTTTGAGGATTGAATAGTCCTTGGTGGAAATGCTAGAATCGATGGATTTTGGTTTATACATAAGTTTGGCACACACCGCTCCAACATATTTTGGTTATTAATCAAGTTTTTGGCGCCATTGTCGTGGACTGAATAGTTCTTGGTAGCAGTGTCAGAAATTTGGGTGATCACATAATTTTGGTCATCATCAAGTTTTTGGCGTCGTTTCCAGGGATTGAAATGATGTAAATTTTAAAGATCAATATTCTTGCCAAAAAGAAAATTGATAGTTTGGACATTTTTCTTTTCACTTTTATAAAAAAATTTCAAAAAATAGTTTTAACTGCAGTAGCTGACTTTTCTACTGATCTTTTATGAAAGCACGTCATAATATATTTATGTTATCTATTGCTCTTACTTGATCTCAATGTATTTTCATTTCAGGAAGTTATCACGTGCACAGAAGACCTTGAAGCGGAAGCTGTTGCCCTTTGGACATTGGGTTGAAAGGACGAAACTGAAGAAATTAGGTACCAGACGGATGACCATGGAAGATTTTTGGAGGCCAATCATTAGGAATGAGTACTCAGTTGTAAGGTAACCACCCATTCAGGCAAATAACTTTGAGTTGAAGCATGTTCTAATCACCATGGTGCAGCAACATCAATTTACAAGGCACCCCAGTGAGGATCCTAGTAAGCACCTAGGAAGATTTATGAGGATAGCAAACATTGTCAAACTGAATAGGGTTAATCCAAATATTATCAAGTTATAGTTATTCCCCTTCTCATTGAGATGCGACCGAGTTAGTTTGAGTAGTGCCATATGGATTAGTTGGCAGTAGGAAGAGTTGGTTGGAAGCTTTATGGAGAGGTTTTCCCACAGTCCTCTCCTTAGAATAGAAGAGATTATAGCCTTGAGAAAGAGAAAGCCTCTACAATGCTTGGGAGAGGTACGAAAGCTTCTTTGAAGAGATGTCCAATGCATGGGTTGATCAAATCACCAAAATGGACATTTTCTATCATCGCGATGAATTATTCTTCAAAGGGAATCATAGATGCGTCACATATGGAGCATTGAGAAAGAAGTGTGCGAAGAGGCGACCGGCTTATTGAAGATTTGGCGAAAGCAACTATAGAGCTCCGAGTTGAGACTTGAGGAGTAGCGGCCCAGTTGAAGAGGAGGTATGTTAGAGCTGAACAGGATGATTGCAATTGAAGCGAAGCTGGATGTACTGATGAGTAAGATGAGCACTTTCCAAGAAAGGAGAAGTCATTCAGCAAATACAATGGGAATAGAAAGAAGGAGAGCATAAATGAATAGCGATGAGGACTTGTATGAGGGTTCTTATCACGTGCGGGAGAGGCTCGGTTTGTGAGTGGCAACATAAGCTACAATTTCAAGCCCAAACCGCAACCTTCGAACCATACACTCTTGCATTGAGAAAGCGTGAGAATTTTCCTATGAAAGTGGAGTCTGACATGGTCTAGACCGGGTTCTTAACTATCGACAACGGTATCTTGCACAAGGTTTCCAAGAAAATTATGCTAGATTATTTTGTAAAATCAAGAGTATTTATTGATCCAAAAAACAATTGATCAATAATCAAAAGATCCAATAAATACATTACACAATACAAATTTTATTGAACAAAGAAGCATCGATTTGTATTGGGTAGAAAACATACAGCATGGATCAGAATTATTAGTTGCCATTTATCTCCCACGAGAAAATCGTAGGAGGTAAGATCGAAAGATGGCTAGGGTTGAAGATAGATCTTTCTTTTCCCAGCATGTTCTATAAGCGTTTGTAAAATTAGGTCGTTACGTACTTATATAGGCGTAAAGGGAACTGGCTGAGCTTTGGTCAGTAGGCACAGCAAGGGAAGATCTGACCATCATGCGCGTAGTTAGTTAATGATAAATCATCCCTTAAATGGCCCGTAATTAACATGCACAATTACACAATTAAAATTGTAATATGATTGTGCTCTGTCTATAAATAATAAATTAATCTAACAAATTATACCAATTTAGTGGAGTCAGAGGCATTTAGATTCAAACATTAGACGGGGAAAATTACGTATAAATGTGTGTGAATCTTGATTAATTGAGCATTACCATTCTCCCCAATCTCTTCTATAATCCAAAATGGATTTGCCTTCTCAATTCCTACCTATTGCAGGGCTTATTCTGGGGTTGTTGTTATGGTATAATCACCGAGATGGAAACACGGGGCATGTCCCCACCGGAGCCCTCCGGCGCTGTGGTAATCGGTCACATCCACCAACTACAAGGCAAAGTTCCGATTTACCGAACCCTCGGAGCCATGGCTGATAAGGTTGGCCCGGTATTTATGATCCGACTAGGAATACACCGAGCAGTTGTTGTGAGTAATCATGAGGCTATTAAAGAATGCTTCACCACCAACGACAAGGCTTTTGCCTCCCGCTCAACTTCTGCAGCAGCCAAGCTCTTCAGCTACAACTATGCTGGATTCTTCTTTGCTCCTTACGGCCCTTTTTGGCGTGAGATGCGGAAGCTATCCATTCATGAAATCCTCTCCACTCGCCGCCTCACTGACTTGATGCCTGTGCAGGTCTCCGAATTGGAGGCTGGGATAAAGGATTTGTACATGCTTGGGAAAGATAACAACTGGGTCAATCCTCAAAAGGTGGTGTTGTGTAAATGGTTCAAACACCTGGTGTTCAATGTAGTCCTGAGGATGATTGCCGGGAAGAGATATCTTAACAACGTTGTTCATGGGGGTGAGGAAGCTGGGTCTGCTATAGAAACGATAAAGAAACTGGCGGTTCTATCTGGGGCCTTTGTGGCATCAGACGCCATCCATTTCTTGAATTTTGATTTACAGGCCGTTGTCCTCTATGAAACTTGCTGCAAAGAAATGGACTCAGTTATAGAAAATTGGGTAGAAGAACATAAAGGGTCTGAAAAATGAGGCCAGCAGTAGGCTGGACTTCATAGACATCATGCTAAGCAAGCTCCAAAGACGCTTCCATGTTTGGCTACTCGCGGGATACAGTTATCAAGGCAACTGTATCGGTATGTTCTCTTTCTAAGGAAAAGTGTGTTTTCAAATAATACCATTTTAGGTTTGAAATTTTTTTCCTTTTAAAAAAAAAATTAGATTTCAGTGGTTTGAACTTTAAGTACTATCTTAATGAGCCTGAGGTATTAGCCTTAATCAATCTTAGTTACTGAAAATCTAATTGTTTTTACTCTAGCTGTGCTGATGCTGGATTTTTTTAAACTTCAAGCTTGAAATAACATTATTTGTTAACCTTTCCCTTTCCCTTTCCCTTTCTTGATTATCATGTATAATAATTAGGTTGAATGAAAAGATTATTGCTATTATCATGTTCATCCTAAAAATCCTAGGTACTTTCTTGATACATTGATCTCTTACCTTTTGCTTTGTTATTTTCTGAAATTTAAAACTACAGATCATGATCGGGGCAGGAACTGACACCACTTCTATCACCTCTATATGGCTCATGTCTGCATTGTTGAACAATAAAGAGATTCTGAAGCATGCTCAAGAAGAGTTAGACATAAAAGTTGGTAGAGAGAGATGGGTGGAACAATCAGATATCCAAAACCTAGTTTACCTTCGAGCTATTGTTAAGGAAACCCTAAGGCTATATCCAGCATCCCCCGTATTTTTACCACATGAGGCAACGGAAGACTGCCATGTTGGTGGGTATCACATTCCCAAAGGCACCCGCTTGCTAGTCAATGCATGGAAGTTGCATCGAGATCCTGCGGTGTGGTCTAACCCTGAAGAGTTTCGACCAGAGAGATTTTTGAAAAGCCATGCAACTGTGGATGTTTTGGGTCAGCATTTTGAGTTAATCCCATTTGGTTCTGGTAGAAGATCTTGCCCAGGAGCCAATATGGCCTTACAAATTTTAAACTTAACAATTGCTCGGTTGCTTCAAGGATTTGACATGACTACACCATCAAATTCTCCTGTGGACATGACGGAAGGGGAAGGTGTCACCATGCCTAAGACCACTCCGCTGGAAGTTATGCTCACCCCCCGCCTTCCTGTCGATCTTTACTAGGCGCTACATAAATTAGTGGTACCAAAATAAAAAAAATACTAGTACAAATAAAATCATATAGATCGATTCTTAGTCGATCCATTAAATATTATCTACTCGTGGTATGTTATAAGTCATTGTAATGAATAAATGTATGGGCATATATGGAGCTTGAGGTTGAAGCCCATTTGTTCATGTAAGCGTTTGGTTGAGTGCTATATATATGTAAGAGCTAGATGAAAATCTGTTAATTTTTATTGATGTTAATTTTCCGAGGTGACAAGTAGAAAAATTGAAGGGAGTGGAAAAAAACTTGCAGACCAAGAAAATTATACCAACCATATTTGAATTTAGACAATGAAGCAAGATGAAAATTGTTTGAATTAACTTGTGGTAGTGACTTTAGTTTACTACCATATTCATATTTGCTCCAACATGGATTTGTATTCCTCATTTCTATTAATTGCAGGGCTTATCCTGGGTAAGGACATGACCACTCAAGAGCCCTTGGTCACTCATCACTTGCACCGATCACAGGAAGGGAAAAAATGAAAGAAAATAAAATAGAGTTAAATTCCAACATATTATTTTTTGTTGGCTATTTCAAATTAATTTTATTTATTTTAACTCATTAATTTAAGATTAAATACTTAAAAATATGTAAATTTCTAAATAATTTTATTTATACTTATTTTTTAATATTTTATTAAGCATTAGAAAATCGTTTTTAGCATTTTTTCTTAGTACTTTGCGAAACAAATTTATATCCTTTACACATATGCCATAGTTTTCTTCCATTACAACCTTCTAGTCAAATTAACATGTATAACAAATAAATATTCTACCAATGTACCTCTCAAATGTGCCGCTAACCATAGATGTAGTTTGGCCCACAAAAACCATTCACAAGTATAGTCAAAACTAAAACATGTGATACAAATGCAATCTTATAGTTAAAGTTACATCTTGCGTAAAAGGTTTATACAATAATAAATAACTGTTAACATTATATATCACTTAAATTATTAGTGCACATTCCACAGTAAAAAAACGAAATATGACAATATATGTAAGAGGTTCATTTGGGCTGTTAGATATACAGACTCTACTTGAGTTTTTAATTTGATTTTATGTGTTGGTCTTAAAGATATTACCGTTGAAATTTAAATTTTCATAGTCAATAAAACAAAAACAAAAAAAAAAATATATATATATATATATATATATATATATATATATATATATATATATATATACACACTACAAATAGTAAATACTTTACTCACAAGAGTAAGGGCATCTCTTATGCTATGTTTGGTTCTCAGAAAGTGCTAAGAAAAGAAAAAAAAAATAAAGGAAATTGATATTTTTATGTTCGATTGTCTAATAAAAAAATATAATGGAAAATCAAAATAAACAAAATTACTTAGAAACTTACATAATCTTAAATTATTTATAAATCTTTATATTAATGAGTTGAAATAAATAATATGAGTTTGAAATGATAAATAAAAATAATATATCGGATTTCCTTAGTTTTTTCTTTCTTTCTTTTCCTCCTTATTTTTCTTTTGAGTGCATTTCCTCACAAGTTTTCAGATTAAACATAGCCCTAGAGTCAAAATCAAATCAATTTTTCACTTTTGGGGATTTGTGGATGCCACAGAGTATAAATCCGAAACAAACATCACTGGACAATATTAGAGCACTCTAAATGACTTTGACAGGAAAGTAGAAAATTAAACAACAATTACAGTAGAGGGAAAAAAATTGGCGACCAGACAAAATTTCAGAACAGGTGGCAAATGACATTGCTGGAACTCAAAGTTGACTGTCAGTAAAATAGAAGATCATAACATCAATGGTGGCAGTGAATCTTGAGTTAACACAATTCTCCAATATCTAGTATCTAACATGAATGATTTTCCTTCCTCATTTCCTAGCAATTGCGGGGCTGATTCTGGGGTTATTGTTTTGGTACACACTCACGGAGAACTAAAACTCATACTTTCAAGAAGTAATGGCATGTCACATAGGAGCCCTCCGATGGGCGGCTGGTTATCAGTAACCTACACAGTACAAGCTAGTAAGTCACGGTTTCGGATCACAGAGCCATGTTATATCAACTGGTGATGGTGTGACCTTGAATCCGGGTTCCGTTGACAGCACGTCAGCGCGGAATCGCGTGGATTCGGGTGACCCAATACCATTATTGTGTCCCAATTATAGGAATCCATATTTGAAAAATCGGGTAAATTACCGTTGTTGAATCTGCCATCCTTATAACTGTATAACACTATAATCCATAACCCATCGGGGTCTCAGCCAGTAGTATTGACCACCTGGGTAGAATTGTGTCGAGGTATTTGGGTCAGTGGTGGACCATACGAGTAGGGCCAAATTGACCCGGTTTCGGATAACATTTTAATAGCCCGGCCCGTGCTAAGCCGGCGATCGGGTAATATTTTCAAGGCAAAAAAAAAAAAATTAATTTGTGGGCGGACCAGACGAGGTGGCCAGTTTTACGACGAAATAATTTAATGGCCCGGCCCTCATTTAATTTGGGCGGGCCAAGACTGTGTCGAATGCAGCTTATTTGCCACCTCTACATAGGTCCCTGTCCATATCCACAATATACATCCTTTCTGGGACCCATTCATTCACATTTAAATATAAAATATGAAAATAAAATGTAATTATAGTACGTAGAGTCAATCCACGACCCTCTTACCATAGTGCATACCTAACTATTTAGATAATAGTCCCAAAAGAATTTAGTTACAATTCTTTTATACAAAATATTTTTACCAAAAATGTTCTTAAAGGTAATATCAATGCCACACATCGGCCTTTTTCATAATCATGGCCTTGTTGGAGTGCCGTCTCCCTGTACACTCCCTGTACCTTAAAGGGGTTACACGACGGGATGAGCAATGCCCAGTAGAAAAATTCTCCTATAAGGGCTACTACTCCCCACCTAAAATGCACATGCAATGACAACCATGAAAACATCCAATCACATTTCATATAAATAATGCAATCTTATATGGAATATTGCATTATCTTGCATGAGATGAGACTTCTCATGCCCACATGCTTAGGAGTCTGTTGACTCCCTCACTCTGATGCCAAGTGTGAAAACCAGTCATTGGTGTTTCACCCAATGACTTAAACTATTGAACAACCCTCCAATATTCACTTGAATTTATTTTTTTTTTTATCAAATCCCGTGTGTTGTTCATGGGCCACGTCTTTTTCGATGTCACACTGCAGGATCATCGTGCGCCTTGAGCATTTTTGCGGCTTTCTGCAGGTGATCATATGTCGCTTATAAATTTGGGTCTTTCACCGCAGGGGAATCTACCCCATCTTGCTCGCCCGAACACAGTGATTTATATTTATTATTATTTTATACAGCCGTGAGTCTCAATTTTGGATGTGGTCCCATTTCGAAGCTCACCACACATTCACCATGAATGGTGAATAGTACCATGCTGCTTTGAGCTCGACGCGATGTGATTTTGCATATGAAATGCAATCATGTCGTTTCATGCTATGTCATGCTACATGCAACATTTATAAATTCTGGATAATTATATTTCCTACATATAATTTTCATTCATTACAATTTCCATGTTAATACATCAAGCAAGCACGTATTAACATGATTTTTATACATAACAACATATTATTTATTTTTCCAACAATACATACAAAATGACCCAAATCTCGGACCCATTTAAAACAGAGCACCTCTTGGTCCCTTCACGGTTCGTCACCGAATTAATGTGATACCAAAACACACCATAAAACCCAAAGACATTAGTCCCGGGATCAAAACCAAACCTATTTGATCTAGGATTCTACCCGGAACAAGTCACAAAAATATCGATGTCGGTCCCAAATCTTGGGACTAAATCCTATGGCCTATCACATTTGAAGACAACCTATGCCATTACATGGCTTTTAGCCTAAAAATATTCCAAGTAGGAAAATTCCCTACCTCGTGGAGTTTGACGAAACTCCAAGATTTTGGTACCCATGCGTAGCTTGCGATTCGTGGATAAACTTTTCTTCTCACTTTGACGAAAACTGACAGCTCGATTTCCATAGATCTTAGAGAGAAGCGAAACCCTTTTTTTTTTCTTTTCTCTCTATGCTTGTTTTCTCTCCCCCTTTTCTTTACTGCTTTGTTTTCCATTTTCTTTCTCTACTTATCCACGAATTTGATCCACATCTTTTTTTCTTCTTATTTTCTTGTTTGCTTTCCCATTAGTTCCTCCATGACACTTGGCTTCATCGCTGGAGACATTCACACAAATTGCACCACATGTCATGCCACGTGTCACTCCCCTAAGGTGCCATGTGGCATCCACAGGATCATGCCATATGTCACCCAACACCCGATATCTCGAAAAACGTGAAATTCTGACCGTCTTGGAATCCGATGAAATTTGATGGGGTAACTAGATTATAGGCAGATTCATGATGAAGTCCATTTAGTCATCGATATACGGAAAATTTTAGTTTTCAACCGAAATACCGTTTATCCATTTTGGAAAAATTGAATTTTTCGGGTTTTATATTCTTCCCCCTTAATAAATTTCATCCTTGAATTCCACATACTAGCACACACAAGCACATACATATGCAGTAATATTCTAATGCCAAATATTAGACCACACACCTTCTTCCTCAAATAAGAAAGGATAGGTGGCTCGCATCGTGTCCTTGCGTTCCCACGATGCCTCCTCCACTCCTCGGTGTTGCCACAACACTTTTATAAGCCACACGGTCTTGGTGTATCACTGATCCGAAATTTATCCCAGATACGCATTGGTCACTCTCGAATATCCATCGAGTATCATGATGGCCTCTCCCAATCAACTACGTAGGTTGGATTTGGAGTATATTTACATGGACGTGGAACACCTCACGGACCCACACGATAAACTCGGTGGTAGCTGTAGATAAGCAGTGTACCCGCCCTCTGAGTATTTCGAAGGACCCGATATACCTGGTGCTGGCTTCCCTCACTTGCTGAATATGATCACTCTCTCTAGGCATCACCTTCAAGAAGGCGTGATCACGCCGAACTCTGGGGTTAATGCCATCTATGGCGTGGCTCTTTTTGTTTGCTGTCAGTAAGAAGGCGCAGATGAATCCGCTCTCGGAGGTGTCTCGAGATCAAATCCGGACCCGTTGTTGGACTCTACCACCCTCTGTCTAACAAATCGAAGAATCAAACATATCTCCATATAGCGAAGCAGATCTAGGTTGTTAGATCGTTTAGTCGAGGTGAACATGTGATTTTTTCCAAATGTCCCGAGTGATATATCGTTGATTTTTTTGCAATTTTATGCCGATTTTTTTTCCTGAAGTTCCGTCCATGCACGCATGATGTACACGGTCGATATTTCATCGAATGCTCGACCTTTTATATTTCCTTTGAAATATCGCTTTCTACGATATTATCGATTTTTGCCCGATAAAGTTGGTTTAGCCAAATCGTATCGGTATTGCCGATATCGAATATATCATTAATATATGCGATTTTTGTTCCTTGGTGCCAATGTAAATTAAAATTTTGCAAAAAATTGTTTAAGTTAGCTATGGCCTACATTGGATTATACATAAAAATGTGTATAATTTGGCAGCTAGAAAGGGTTAGGACAGGGGACATGTTCCTATAAAATTTGATCAAAGAAGACAAATTAAATTTTTAGTAAGAGGTTAAGAATATAATGGGCATTCAAGAAAAGAAACTCTTCATTTCTTTGTAAAGTTGTGTTTGGCTTCTGGAAATAAGGAAAGAACAAAACATATATATAGAAGAAAATGATTTTCTTGTGTTTGATTATCTAATAATAAAATTTAAAGAAAATAAAATATAAATAAAAGTACTTAAAATTTACAAAATTTAAAATTATTTAATCTTTATATTGATGAGTTAAAATAAATAAAATTGAGTTGATAGTAAATAAAAACAATATGTAGGCTTAACTCTAATTTTATTTGCTATCATTTTTTCTTTCCTTTTCCTTTTTCTCTTTATTTTCTTATCCTAGTATCTTCTTTCAAAATTTACCAAGAAAAACATAACCTAAAAGAATAGCTTTTAGATAAGGGCATTTTTACTCTGAGTTATGAAGATAACATTTCATCTGACTAAGCAAATGTCAGTACACAAGTGTTCTTCATAGATTAATTTTTTCCATAAGGAAAAAATGATCACATTTGCCTTCGATTATGGAAATAGGTTTTGTATCCTTTTCAAGCACAAATATGAACATATCATATTGTATATAAAATTAATTGGTTAAATGTTTTGAAATTTTTCTTGAAAATAGTTTTTGAAAACACATAGGACACCATTTTGGTGTTCTCTTAAAACTGTTCTTGTTTTCTCAATTTAGTGTTTTATATATTTTCCATGTTTTTCAAAATAGAAAAAAAAAAGAAAAAGGAACCAAACATGGTAAAATGGGAGAAAATTCAATTTTACGAGAAAAAGGTAAAACGATAATTTTAGTTTGAAAGCTAGGAATTTTAGATCTTGGATGATGAAGCGACTTATTAAGTGAATACATCTCGCGAAATCTAGTTTCCCCGTCGAATTTCGTAAGTTCAAGGCAGTGAATTTCCACGTTTTAGGCGTCGGGTGTGGATAACCACGTGGCATGATCATGGTTATACATGACACCTTAGGGGAGGGACACATGGCATGACATGTGGTGCACTTGTGTGAATGGCTCACATTGAGCCAAGTGTCAAGTGGGGGAATAAAACAAGAAAATAAGAAAAGCAAATAAGGAAAAGAAAAGAAATTAAGAAAAGTCAAAAAGGGAAAAAGGGCCATTTTGCCACAAGAACGGGCAGTGAGGAGCGGGAGTGAGGGAGAAAGAGAGAGAGAAAGGGGGGAAATGATTTTTTTGCTTATCTCTAAGATCTATGGAAATTGAGCCGTCGGTTTTAGTCGAAGCGAGAAGAAAAGTTGATCACGCCGCGAAGTTACGGCGTAGATGTAAAATCTTGGAGTTTCGTCGAAAGCGAGTGGGAAATTTTCTGCTTGGAATATTTAACTGAGACCCGTTTAATGGCTTGGGGTTTTCTTTGAGGCCGTGAGAGGCCATAAATTTTAGTCCCAAAATCTAGGAATTGAGTGTAGGAATTTTTATAGGAATTTTACGGAATTTGTTTCGGGCGATCTCGGATTGTGTTGAGGTTTGATTTTGATCCGGGTGATGTGAGGTTTTGTTGTGTGTTTTGGTATCACTTTAATTTGTTGATGAATGGAACAAAAAAATGGTTCATGGCCGTGAAGGGACCAAGGGTGCCCAATTTTATATTATTGGGGATATGGACATATGGACTTTGTAATTAATCTACTACATTGAGGCCTTGGATGTCGTGTAGTTATCTTTGTTATATAGGTTGTATGTTGGGTGGAACTCCCACAGAACAAAGGAGACTCTACTCAATTTTTTTTGAAAATATGGATCCCGATAAATGGGATACAATAGTGTGGTATCTGGTCACCCAAAATCCACAGAAATTTCGCGGGTTAACGGATTGTCAACGGGACCCCTGGATTTGGGGTGTCACACATATTCTCGGTGTTTCTCTTGTTTTTCAGAACAAAAAATAGTTTTAAAAAGTGTAAATCAACGGACCTTAAAAATAGAACTTTAGCATGGTATAGACGAAAGCACGAATACCTGTAAAAGTTTTTGGCTGAAGAAACTGAATGTGATGTTCCATGTCTAGCGTCCAAAAATCAAAACATGCATTGAGAAATCAATACCTACTTAATTTGGAGGATTTTGGTCTGTAATAGTTCCGTCAAGCTTCAAACACTATTGATTGATATTAATTTTCTTAACTGGCAAGTGGAAAATTAAAGATGAAATTAGAAAGGACGAGGAAAAACTTTAGGAAAATTATGTTATGGGGTATCAATTTTAAATTATTTGAAAAATGACGGCCAAAATAATTTTATTTGAATACGAGGTCGCATGTGATCAAATATTTGATAAAGAGGTCCAAATATTTGATAAAGGGTGTACTGAGTCATGTAACCATTAGGTGCAACTATAGCATGTAATTTAGGTACAACCGGCCTAAACGTTAGGTACTAAATAAGATTCACTCATTGCTACCATCTTTATCAAAATTTTGGACTTTTTATCAAATATATAGACTTTTTTTATCAAATAAGATTATTTGAAGTTATCGTTTTTCGAATAGTTTGAAGTGATATCGCATAACATGGTTTTCCAATCAACACAATTATTCCAATTTGGTGGCAGCTGGCATGCTGAAATTTAAAATTGGAAGCCATGGAAAATCTGTATAAATGAGTGGCATTGAATGTTAAGTTGAGCACAGTTATCCATTATCTACTCCAACATGGAAAGTCTTAGGTTATGTTTGGTTATGGGAAAATGGTAAAGGGGAGAAAACAGGGAGAAAAAGTGGAAGGGAAGAAAAAATGAAGGAAAATAAAAATAGAGTTAAATCTTACACATTATTTTTATTTACTACTCCAAATAAATTTTATATATTTTAATTTATTAATATAAAGATTAGGAATTCATAAGGTTCTAAATAATTTTATTTATATTTGATTTTTTATTTTATTTTTAAATTCATCGATAACCAAACCACTTGAGAATATCATTTCGTTAACATTATTTTTCTTCCTTGAAGTATTTTTAAATTAAACACAACCTTAGGGCTTGTTTGGTTATAATTTTTGAAAATTCTGAAAAACAAGGAGAACAAATAAAACATTGAAAACACATTTGTTCTTTTTTTTTGTTCTGGAAAATACGAAGAACTTAAAAAACACTAAATTCAAATAACAAGAACACTCAATTTTTCTAACCCTAGTCTTGTGTTTTTGATATAGCTTTGGAATGAACCAAGCATTGGGGGTTAGTATTCTTGAGGCTGGTAAGGAATTGAGCATATATCCTTTTCCACTTCCCAAGTCAAGCAAAATGGAGATTATGTTGGCCTTATACAAATGCAGAATAAAATTAATTGTTTGAACAACAAGAGGTATGACATAATTTTCTTTCCTTACAACTTGTAGTCAATTTAATATGTATACCAAATAAATATACTACTTAGGAACCAAGAAATATTGAAGACAAAATTGTCCCTTCGCTGATAAAATGCATTCCAAAGTAAATATTTTATAATATCCATAATAACAAATAGTGAATTAAAGTAGATTTAAAACATTTTGTACATTAATTCATTTATTTATTATAACTTGATATATATATATATATATATATATATATATATATATATATATATATATATATATATATGTATGTATGTATATATATGGAAAAATTCAATTAGTATTTGGGATTAAATTGATTATAAAAAATAGAAATTTTGTTACCATGTGAGAACCTTAATTTTTTTTTATGTTCTGTGAGAACCTTAATTAATACTATTAGTTTTCCTCCTATTATGCAAATATAAAAAGTAATCCAAATTTTGAATGTGTAGATAAAATGGTTTAACTAATAAGCATCAATTATTTACCTAATTTTTACTTCTCATTAAAAGCCTCCCTCTAGGTGTTTCATTTCAAACAATTATTTATATTAAATAAATAATTAGTTTAGAATAAACTGATTTAGTACATACATTTTATTTTATTTATCAATAAAAGTCTACTTTGAATTCGTGATTATACAAAATATAAAAATAGGCTTACCATTTGTTTTCAATGACACTTAAAAAGTTAATGGAACAAGGTCATTTTTTTTTTCAAGAGGTTTTGAGAATGTGATGATCCTTTTATAAAAAATAAAAATCTTCGTTTTTCCAAAAAAGGGGCCTCTTCAATTTTAGATAAGGGTATTTGTACTTAGAGGCATTACCATTACATTTCTTCTGCTAAGCAAATGTCCAGTACACAAGTGTTCTTCAGAGACTCAATTTTCACAATAGCCAAACAAAATCTTTTTGCCATCAATATTGTGGGTCCATCCGTACTTGTTGCTACAACATGCAGACACCATTTCCAAGAAGAAATGGTTCTGTACCACCATAAAAGCAGCCTCATTCGACTCCAATAGGATCCTTACCATGCTTTCACTCAATTATGTTTGCCTTCATGCATGCCAGCCAGCCTGGGGTTTGGAAACTTGCTTATAAATATCATTTGAAAGAACAACATTGAAGGTGCGAGAGGAGAGCAGCAGAAAGAGTAGCAAATCATCTTTCAACTAGTGGTGTGAAATAGTCGGGGTTATCACACCGAGGAGAGTGGTAAGAAACATATGACTTCATAGAGAGAATACTAAGAGGTAAAACTAAGAGATTGTTAGCATATCCTGGGTGTGTAACATCTTGTGCTAGTTTCATCTCATAGTGGATTATTTTCTCAGAATTGCCCTGTGGAGGTTTCCCTCATTCTGAGGGTTTTACCACGTTATATTGGGTGTCATTATTATCTTACCTTCTTATTCTATGTAAATTGACTTAACCATCCATCTACACTTTTATTTCCTAAAGGTTGGCATATCCACCCATTTGTTGCTTTTATTATGTGGATTGACCCAGTCTCTCAATTTGTTTATTTACATTTCCGTGGATTGGAAAAGGCACTCCAAATATTACTTGTTGTAATATTCCATAGGTCACTCACAATCCCAACAATTGGTATCAGAGTGTGGTTCGAGTTTGGGTGGAATCATGGTTGAAAGTTAATCGGGTCCCATGATTAAATTGATAGCAACAAATTATTCATTATGGAAGTCTATGATGGAGGATCTTCGCGAATTATGAGATTTATATGATGTCCTGTGAGGAGATAATGCCAAGTCCAGTGACATGTCAAATGCTAGTGGAAGAAGTTAAAGAAGAAAACATTAGGTGCCATTCGCCATTGGGTGGACATCAGTCTCTACAATCATGTTGCCAAAGAGACAGACCCCCATACTCTTTGGAAGAACTTGGAAAACATGTATGAGACAAAGAACGCACAAGCAAAGATTTTATTGATGCAGAAGGTGATGAATTTGAAGCTCAGCGAAGGCTAATCAATTGCTAAGCATCTGAATGATTTCGAAGGAATCATCACCTGATTCTCGTGCGGGTCTCTCCTTGATGATGAGACCCAGAGCATCTTGCTTCCGGCTCATTACGAGACGGTGGAATGCTTTGGTGTCTGCGGAAATTCAGCCCTAAAGGAAAGTCATTGGCTATGGTAAAGAATAGCATATCCAGTGGAAGAAGTCGAAGGACTTTATGGGCAATGACACACATGCCTTTGTCCACCCGAGAGAACATCGTCGAAAGCAGCGAGAGGACCATCTGGGTATAATAAGTCAAGAGGCAGATCATAGTCTAGAGGGAAAATAAAGTGTTATCATTGTGGAAAAATAGGCCACATGAGAACTACAAGATCTGAAGCGAGGGTAGACAAGATCAGCGGGAGAGGCGAGTAATCTTTGTCGTCTGGCTTTGTACCGTGATGATGAGGTGACCTTACTTTGGAATCAAGAAGATTGTTGTTATGTAGCAGAACAAGATGTCCAGTGGATAGTGGACTCGGCAACATCATACCATTGTGTCCCTAGCTAAAAGGGAGTATTTCTCAAAATATAAAGTAGGAGACTATGGCACGGTGAAGATGGGAAACAAAGTGTTTCGGATCGCTAAGTTAGTGACATCAGCGCTCTGAGCAAGTATAGGTGCACATTAGCGTTGAAAGATGTTCGACACATTCCATACTTGCATCTAAACCTGATTTATGTGCATATCCTGGATAAGGATGGATATAACTACTTTATCAGTAGTTTTAATTGAAAGATCACCAAGGGATCATTAGTGGTGGTATGAGGTAGATTATGTTGTTCGTTTGTCTGAAGACCTGAGAAAGGTGTGAGGAAACTGACTAAATGCGGTTGGTGATGATATCTCTCTAGATTTGTGGCACCGTGGCTAGCACATATGAGCGAGAAGGGGTTACAGCTTTTGCGGCCCAGCAGTCCCTCATTCTATGGCCCGAGGCAAAATCATGAACCACTTGTATTTATTGCTTATTTGGAAAGCAGCATATGAGTATCATTAAAGGGCTCTTTTTCAGAAAATGGAGAATTGGACAAACTATTACGTTGGCTGAATAACAGTGGATGTTGGTGATAACAATACTTTAATACTTTTTCATTAAACCGATATTACAAAGTTTGTGTTATACTTGTTTGCATATGAGTTGATGTTCTAATGTTTAATATATTCATACCATGTTGGAAAGCGGGATCTCTTGGCTGAACGATAATGGTGGAATGTCTCTGAGTTAAAATATTGCTCAACATGATCAATCGGAAGACGTTCTTTGGTATCCGACATAGCGGTGGTAGCAGAGGACTCAATCAGATATGGCGCAGATGGTGTATTTGGTAATAAACATCAGTGTTTTGGGTGGCTTCTTAACCCTCTGATCAACTGATCCAACAGATCGTTGTCAGTTCCTTAGGACTATGATATTCCTCCTAGAGTTTGGACGGGAAAAGATGTTCCATACTCTCACTTGAAGGCATTCATGCATGTACCAAAAGAGTAAAGATCGAAGCTTGATGATAAAGTAACCCTGTGCATCTTCATCGCATATGGAGATGAGGAGTTCGACTACAGGCTTTAGGATTTAAAAGAAGCAAAAGATAGTTAGAAGAAGATGCATGTGAGTTCCATGAACGAAACCATTAGATATGAGTGAAAAATATGAATGGTGCAAAACTCACATATAAAGGCGTTGTAGATGTGACACACAGGACAAACTTCATCGAAGTGACCTTAATGAAGCGAGAGATGCGAGATCAAATGGGCTAGAACTTGAAGAACTAGTTGTCGAGGAGGAAAGTGGTGATGACGGTTATATAAGAAGTGTTGATCAAAGGGAATGAATCCCTACAATAGAAAAATGACCTCGGTTGAGACGGACAACGAGAGCGTCGACCATCTACAAGGTATCGAGTTTAGACTATATTTTAATTCTTGCATTGAGGGGAGCTTAAGCTTCAGAAGTATAGTCTCATAAAGACAAAGGCCATTGAATCACAGTCCATGCGAGAGATGGATTCTTTATGGAAAAATGCCACCTCTTTGAGTTAGCTGGAAACATAAAATGAAAAAATACTCAAGAATAAATGGGTGTTTAAGCTAAAGAATGACGACGAGAAGCTGTTGAAGTACAAGGCTCGTCTAGTGGTGAAAGGTTTTGGTAAAAAGCAAGGCATTGACCTATTGTGAAAATGTGTTCAATTCGAGTTATACTAGGTTTGGTAGCTAGTATGAATCTCAAATTAGAGCAACTCGATGTCAAGACTGCATTTATGCATGGTGATCTTGATAAAGATCTTTATGGAGCAATCGAAATTTCAAAGTGAAAGGAAGAGAAAAGAACGTATTCCTGCAAGTTAAAGAAAAGTCTATATGGACTTAAACAGGCACCACGACAATGGTATAAATTGTTTCTTTCATGATGAGTTAGAACAAAAGGACATTTATATCCTTGTGTTTATATTTCGGAGATTCCATAATGATAAATTCATATACTCTTGTTATATGATGATGATACGTTGATTGTGGTTTAGGATACTTGTATGATCCGAGCTAAAAGGAATTGTCAAGGGCGTTTGGTATGAAGGATTTGGGCGTGAAACGTATCTTGGGAATGGGGTCTGCGAGATAGGAAGGCGGAGTAAATTGTGGTTTTCATAGGAAAGATATATTGAACGGATGCTGGAAAGGTTCAATATGAAAAATTCAAAGTCAATTTCTACACCACTTGCTGGTCATTTCAAGCTAAGTAAAAGGTTTTGTCCATCTACGGAGAAAGGAAAAGGCGAAATGTCAGTCATTCCATACTCATCGGAAGTTGGAAGTCTGATGTATGCTATGGTGTGTACACGTCCAAATATATCTCATACAATTGGAACTGTAAGCAGATTCCTAGAAAATCCTGGTAAAGCACACTGGGAGGCAGTAAAATAAATCTTCATATATCTTAGAGGTACCTCAAAGGTATGTTTAAGCTTTAGGGGATCAGAACCATCTCTTGAAGGTTATATAGATTCGATATATTTGAAGACCTAGTAAGAAAATTTATAGGTACTTATTTACATTTGGAAGGGAGTTATATCATGTCAGTCATAGCTACAAGAATTGTGTTTCACTGTACTATAGAGAGCCGAGTATATTACGGCCTCACGGAAAGGCTGGAAGAAGAGATGCTATGGATAGACGGTTTCTTGAAGCGGGTTTAAAAACAAAGAGACTACATAGTACTCTGCGATAGTCAAAATTAGAATAGACTTAGCGAGCACTATGTATCTGCAAGGACAAAGCATAGATGTGAGGATATCATTGGATGGGAAGGCAGTTGACAAGCTGTTCTAATAAGAAAGATCCACAGCCCGAGAATATTGTTGATATGATGGCCAAGGTCATTACAAAAGCGCGCGATGTATCGAAACCACGGGCATGAGGCTCTTACTAAGGAGTCGAGAAAACTCCACCTTCGGGGTGCATGGGTCTTGAGGGGAGATTTGGCCAGGGTCCATCCCATTGCTTGTTTTTACACAGCATGCAAGCACCATTTCCTAAGAAGATAATGGTTCTCTCACCGCCATAAGCAGCCTCATTAGGCTCTAATAGGATCCTTGCCATTGCCATGCTTTCCTCTAATGATGTATGCCTTCATCTTGTACCAATGAAAGCTAGCCTGGGGTTTGGAAACTTGCTTATAAATAGTATTTGAAGGAACAATATGTAAGGTGCGAGATGAGAGCAAGAAAAAGAGTAGCAGATCATTTTTCAACCAGAGGCGTGAAACAATCAGGGTTATCACACTGGGGAAAGTGGCAAGAAACATAGTACTTCAAAGAGAGAGTACTAAGAGGTAAAACTGAGAGGATTGTGAGCATATCCTGGGTGTGTGACATCTTGTGCCAGTTTCATCTCATAGTGGATTATTTTCTGCCGAATTTCTCAGGGAGGTTTCCTGCACTTGATACGAGGTTTTACCCGTTATATCGGGTGTCATTATTATCTTCCCTTCTTATTCTCTACATATTGGCTTATACACTTTCATTTCCTAAAGGTTGGCATAGCCACCCATTTATTTGCTATTATGTGGATTGGCCTAGCCTCCCAGTATTTATTTACATTTCTTTGGATTAACACAACCACCAGCGATTATAGCAGTTGGCATTGATAGGCATGAGCGTGTATATAAAATAATGCGCCTATAATGCGCAATTGCAGTCACCTCGAAGCAATATAATGAAAGTAAAAGTATCGTCCCACGGAGAAATGGGTTACTAAGCACCGGCTCTAATCTAGCCTAAACTCTATTTGGATGATGGAAAATCATTGAAAAACTCAAATTATACTAAACTAGCATGCAAATCCTAAACTACAGCCGGCTCGATAAAGACTAAAAAGAGAGAAGAAGCTAAAGACGATCAATTTCATAAACAATCATATATGAACCTCTAGCAGTAACAAATGTTTATATATTTTCGCTATGAATATGGAAATTTCACTAATCATATATGTGAATCTCTCTCAGCATCCACACACTACCCCACAGGATTTGAGCCATTTTGCATCTCTACTTTCTGACCTAAACCACCCAGGAATGCAATAAACCCAAGAAATCAATACCATGACTAATCTCATTTATATCTCTATCTCTTAATAATTAGATGGTAAATCATTCATGGGTCACAAGCAATCATCACTTCTCAGTCTCAAATCAAGCCCTGAATCATGCGAATATTAGTGAATACCCACGAAGCATTAAAGATTAAATGAAATACTCAACACACATGTGAAAATAATACAACAATCAATATAAATTAGGAGAATTCATACATTCAAAGTCTTGAATTTGCATCTAAACCTTTAAGAAGTAAACTAAAACATCTCTAAGTGAAAAAATAACCATCGAAAGAAAGAGAAACGAAAGAAGAGGATGAGAAAAATGATTTAGTGAAAGCCCCGTCTCCTCTTCTTGATCTCCTTCTTCTTCCAAGCTTTTCCCTGTGAGGTTGTGCACGTAAGGTGTTTCCACCAAAAGGGTTCTCCCCACCCTAAAGCTTGTTTGTAATTTCCTCAAATGCTTATTTTTCATCCTCGCACTCAAGTTTGGGCTAAAAATGGGCGGAGACAAAATATGGCAAATGCAGGTGTTGGGTGGCGTCCACGCTATAAGCGTGGTAAATCTCACGCTACGAGGATGGTAAAATCCTCTCATAATGCAGCGTGGACACTGTCTCACGAAGCATGCCTGTTTTCCTCCTTTACTTCTAATGTCATAACTTTCGCGGAACTCAGGTGAGCAATCTTGGTCTTGTTGAAGCTTGAGAGTGTAGAATATGGATATGGTCAGAGCGAAACACTTTAAGTTGATGGTATCTTGAATCACAAAGTGTTGCCAGCGGTCAGATTTTTAGCACTCTTCCTCATTCCTTCCAACTTCTAAAAACCATAACTTGATCAATCAAAGTCAGAATTAGAGTGAATAAGGACTCTTTGGAAGTATTGGGAAGTCTAATATCTATCCATACAAATGTTGGAACCATGGAAGGTCGTGCGAATCTGAAAAAGATCGAAATATAGTAGCTCCTCTTGAATGTTGAATTTGTTGATTTTTATACACATTTGTCCTCGCTCGATAGTTGCTTTAATCACAAAATTGAGAAAAGAGAGCATTATGACACTTATTTATCTCAAAAAATACTAAAAAATAAGCAAAACATGGGGATAAAATGAGTATTTAAGATACTCATCACACCCCAAACTTAAATCACACTTTGAGCAAAGGAAAAACTACAAATATATAAAACACTAGGATAGATATAAGTAGGGATTGGTGCTTGTAATAAGTTAAGAAAACACAATGAGTAAAGTTCTAAGAAAACATAGTAGTCAAAATGAGATCTAACATTTTCAATTTCTAAGGACAAGGCATCTAAAGGCATGGTGATCAAGCAAGTTTGCCCAAAGTCTCGATAAACCTTTCTAAAGATGCTCGATGTAAATAGTGTTTTAGGTTTCAAATGTGGAGCAAAGGTTTCTCAAAGACTCTTCAGCAGCTTCGACTCACACTTTTGAAAGAAAAATAACTAAAAACTGAGGCTAGAACTCACCTTTTATTCAACAACATAAAGCTAGGTAGTAGGATACGATGCTAAAATGCTAGAGAGTATCCGTATGCTTGAGGATTCATTAGCGACTCATTTAGTTGGTTAAAGACACGGGTATTAAGTTCTCTTCAAACTTCTTCCCGAACAATCAACTAGAAACCCTAGCACCTACTTGTGAGTAAAATCACTTATTTTTTTAATTTTGAAATTTTGCTTTTCTTTTTCTTTTTCTTTTTTTTTTTTTTTTTTTTTTGTTGGGGCACATTGGCAATCCTCTTTATTGAGGTGTCCCACCACTATAGAAGTTAAGGTCTCTCAAGGTAAGTTCAATTTGAGAAAAAGGGTCCGGAACCAAGGTATATAAATGAGACCTAGTGTGTGTACGAGTTTCATTAAATGGTTTCTTGAAAACCAAGGGGCTCTTCATGCGAGTCTCCACCTTTAAAAAGATACGCCAAGTCCTAGATCGACTAAATAGAATGGTATCCCCGAATTTTGACTAAGAAAAACAATTTGAGCACAATACCAAAAGCATTCTCAAAACCATTACTAGGCACCTTGACTCATATGAGACACAAAAAAAAACAAAGAAAGAAAGAAAACACATGCAACGAAACCTAAACAAATAAATCAATGACTAAAATAGGCAGAGATACAAAAGAAGTTTGATTATTTTTTGAAAAAAAAAATTTTGAATTCTTGAATTCACAATCCTAAGCTCTTTGAAATAGACATTGTCCTCGTGTGAAACAAAAACAGAAGGGATATGAATACTCCTAAGAGGTGAGTCGAAGCCTCAGGAAGTAGCTCGATAAATATTGGTTTGCTTGTGACATGCAAATTGTGTCTTTTGTCTCCATAAAGCTTGAAATGTGTAATGAGTGCACAATCTTCCAAAAGTGAAGCACAATTTCTCCTCTTCCAAAAGTAAAGCTGACTCCTCATCGACCTCCTCTAGCTCATCCAACGCCTTACCAACCTCTTCAACTTCCTCAATTTCCTCTACTTCTTTAGGCTCTTCAATTTCTCCCCCACTTCTTAAAGTGGTATCCTCATGATTTTCCAATTCTTTTTCCATTTTCACTTCAAGATTGCTAAGCAACTCTCTTTGTTGATCTTCTAAGAGTAACTTGTTAGCCTTTTGTTCAACATCATCCAAGAATTTGGTATAAGCACTAAGTAGCATCTTTGCTATCTCAAATTCTTTCCTGTGGAGCTTGGCTTCTCGTCAGTGAACTTAATATAAGCATTGGTCATATATTGGGGTGTGAGGCGGCCATTTCCGATATACTTAGTTCCTCTTCTTGTGGAAGTTGAGATATCCGATCTTGGACAAATGGATTTGCAACTTGACAATCTATGCTCATGTGAGGCCCGTTCTGAAATCACTGATGTTGTATTCTCGAACACCATTGGCCTTAGACTCATCATTATGAAGTTGGATACTTTGAAGTTGGTTTGTAAAAAGCTTCAATTGATCCATCTAATTGGCAAGAGTAGCTTTAGTTTCTGAATTAGTGAAAGCATCCATAGATAGAGTAAGCTCTCTAAAACAAAAAGACAAAAAAATCTAAAGTAAAAAAAAAAAAACAAAGACTAACTATATCCAAATGGTAAAATATTGAATCAATATTAATAAATAAATTAAAAAAAACCAATTCCCTGACAACGACGCCAAAAACTTGATAGGCATGAGCGTGTATATAAAATAGTACGCCTATGTGCCCAAGTGCATGTGTCGCCTCAAGTAATATAATGAAAGTAAAGAGTAATAGTCCCACGAATGGTGGGTTACTAAGTACCGGCTTTAGTCTAAGCTTAGGCTCTATTTGGATGATGGAAAATGCGCAGAAAGAACTCAAGTGTAGCTAAACTGCAGCTGTCCTAAACCCCTGAAATTGTACTAAACTAGCATGCAAATCCTAGAAACTCTGGCGACTAATAAAGACTAAAAAAGTGCTTGGGGCATAGATCCCACCTATACGATCATATATGAACATCCTAGCTTGATCAACCAATGTTTATATATTTTCATATGAAGATGACAATTTCAATAATGTATATGTGAATCTCTCTTAAGCATACACACTACCCTAAGTTGATTGTTTTTGCATCTCTACTCGAAACACTAAAACCCCTAGGAATGCAATAAACTCGAATTCTAGTACCATGCCTAATCTCATTTATATCTACATCTCTTGATAATTAAATGAGCAATCATTCATGGTCTAAAGCAATCATCACTTCTTAGTCTCAAATCAAGCCACAAATCGCCAAATATTGGTCAAATACCACAAGCATTAGATTAAATGAAATATTCAACACACATGTGAAAATAATACATCAATCACTAAGACAGATAGCAACTAGGAAAATCCACAAAATGTGGTAAGGAGTAAATGGTTCGAGCATTGACCTGACCTTCAATGTAGTCTTGAGGATGGTTGTCGAGAGGAAAGGAGATGTTTAACAACCTTGTCCACTAAAAGAGCTGAAATGACAAATTGTGATTGGTATGCTCTCGGTGGGTTATAAGTATTTTAGTCACTATTATCAATTTTGTAGGGTTTAACCCGATGTATTATGCTATTAACATGGGTGTCGTTTCATCCCTATGATTCTTAGCGATTTGGTATCTTTATTCATATCGATGTAGTTTGAATCAATAAAATTATTTTATTTTTAGAAAAAAAAACTTAATTACTAATAAGTCCAAGTACAAAAAATTATTATCTAATCCAATTGGCTTATAACACCCATTTTTTTAAAGGAAAAATATTTTATTGATTCAAACTTGAAATAGATTGATGGATTCAAGATACAAATTGCTAAAAACCATAAAGAATGAAACAATATCTAGGTTAATGGTATAATAAATTGGTATAAAGCTTACAAATTTGATAATATGGTAGTAGAATATCGTCTATCTTTCCAGGTTCTTGGCGTGCGATGACCATAATCATTAACTTCTATTGATCAATTCATTTTGCTTGCTTGAATCGCTCCACACAAATAAAATGCTACAACAAGACAATGAAAAACACCATGTAAATAACAATGAATGACCGAAGCAATTCTGATAAGTCGACAACGAAAAACAGAAACTACCTAAATATTTATTGGAATAACTACTTAAGTAGATTGAAAAAGAGGTGTAGAGGATGATTTCAAACCAAAAAAATGAGAAAAATACCACTCTTTGCTTAAGGAAGACGAGTGGCTGCAATTTAAAAATAGAGACAAATGGCGATAAAAAGAAACCAATAAGGCAAACACATTTATTTTCTCTCTATCTTAGGGTAAAATCAAGATCATTAGAATAAATAATTAGAGAGACGTGATGAGTAAATGGCGCTAGATTCTGATAGCTAGGACTCATCAGTCATCACCATACTTAAGTCAAATTTTTCTTGTAATCTTTCTTTAAACAATGGCCGAATGCTTTTATTTTTTTATTTTATATTATTTTTTTCATAAGGGGCGAGGATGAGGTGGTGGGGTTTGTCTAATGTCTAATGATATCCAGAATTACAAGCAAGGGTGATTTCTTATAGTCGGGCGAGCACTTGAATTTTTCCTTATGTCTAAGAAGGGATCACAATTCTGATGATGTGTCCCATGTGATATAAGATTATTTATTGTATTAGCTAACGACATGACATTAACAAATGCAAACATGACCCAATCAGTATTTAGGTAAAATAATATTAATTATACTTAACTCATCAATATTTAATACAAATAACTTATTAAATCTGTTAATATGTATTAAATATTAAATGATATAATAATTAAATGGATCGAATTCTTGTTATACGGATTGACACGAATATAACTTTTTTATTAAACATATTATACAAGACAACATAAATTTGACCCAAACATAATCATAGTCAGCTTTCAAACCCTAAAAATGTGTCATGTTATTAGTTTCTGTCCAAATTTACGAACTACGTCAGGAGATTCAAATGAGAGCAAGCGTGCAAAAATTCATGAGTCATAATACCTTTATTGAGCTATAACCCTCATTTATTATTTTTTTGCTAAACTTATACTATTAGGTTGCATTGCCTATATGGAATATTACAAGTAATATTTGGGTGGCTTTACCAGAAATCCATTGTAAATATTAGCAATTGAAGGCAAAACCAATCCACAGGGATAAAACAACGATTTGGTGGCAATGCAGAAACCTTTAAGAAATTAAACAACGGTTGGATACATTTGTGCAATCCACGGAAGTAAATAAGCAATTTGGGAGGCTAAGCCAATCCACATAATAAAAGCGATAGATGGGGTGGCTATACGACCTTCGGGAAATAGATGGATAGCTAAGCAGTCTTTACAGAGAATAAAGAAGGAAGAATAATGTGGGAATAACGTGGTAAAACCCTCATAATGAGGAAACTATACCACAGGGCAAATCAGGAAAATAAATCACTATCGAGATAAAACTAGCAAAAGATATCACACACTTTAGATATCTTACAATCCTCAGTTTTATCTCTCAGTTTTATCTCTCAGTACTCTCTTTGTGAGATAAAACTAGCAAAAGTTGTCACACACTTCGGATATGACCAAGGATCAGTGGTTGACAACAAAATTGAGGTCGCGACATACTTTTGAGGTCGCGACATAAAAAACGATGAAAACAATACAACCGAGTCACGACGTGGGCCAGAGTAGATCACGTAAATTTATTGAAGAGGTCGAGAAAAACATAGTCATAGCGAGATCAACATAGCATGGCGGAACTAATGTGCGACATCAAATCGAAATCGCGACATATCTTCCCAAAATAGAGAGTAAAAGCAGTGAGAATTGCGACCCGGAAATATAAAATGAAGGAGGCGGTGGGAGGCGAAATGAGGTTGCGTGGATAAGAAGAAGGATGTTTGCGACATACTTTCGAGGTCGCGACAAAGATTGTAGTGATTAAAGAAAATGCTTGGTCACGACCTAAATTCCACGTCGCGACAAGAAAACAAGCAGATCAGCAGTTTTGAGTCACGATCTGCTTAAGGGCTCAAGACAACTGAATGACGTCACAACAGAAAAGAGGTCGCGACATCGAATTAAGGTCGCGTGGCAGGCTCTGAGCGAGAAAAATGGGAGTCGCGACGGGGTTCTCACTGCGGCGACTAACATGGATTCTGACAGAAAGAATTTATGTCGCGACCACTAATCAAACTGTAACTAATGAAACAAGTCGCTACAGAAAAACCTCAAGTCGCAGCTTAGAAATTGAAAGAAACAGCAGAGAGAAAGAAAGGGTTCAGCCGGTTCCCTACAATCCTGACGGCCCGGACAAGTAGACCGAAATTCGGTCAGCGATAAGCTTTTGAGGTCGCGACCTAAAACTGACAATAATTGGGCGATTAGTGCTTTCAAAAAGTGCAATTTTGAACCCTATATTAGATAGGTTTGAGTGCTTTTTGATCATTAATCATCATTTATCCCGATTGAAGTGTTCATGTCATCTGTAGTAACATGTACGATTTGAGGTGTTTTTGGTTGTTTTCAGACTTTATACATTGAACCGACTTTAATGCAAATGATCGATCATGAGGTTGGAATTTAGTCGGCCATGTGAAACCCCCCGAAAATCAATGGAAAAACAAAGGCAAAGTGAAGAAAATGAGATCTGATTGAAGACATGGCGAGAATCACGAGCGACAAAACGGGCAATTTACATGCTTTCTTGTGATAATTCGCAGCCTTGCGAAGTGCATAACCGATTTACAATCATTAACGCATTACGAAAGTCGCTAGCCCACGCATGCGATTACGAGTCGCTACTCACTTAAAAATTTCGCTAGCTTGTGAATTTATCATCATGAGGTCGCAGCCTTATAAGTCATAACCCCTTGCCAATTTAAGCTAACCCTTGCCAAATTCGCCCCTAGTGCGAAATTCTCTGAGAATTTGCAGGCCTCGTCATTGCTTTGTAATGTGTCTGTAGCCTTCAAACTTGGTGAATTACTCTCTATCCACATGGCAACTTGATTTATTAGGTTTTTTGTGGCCTGCCACCTTGAGGAGTCCTATAAATACCCCTCATGTTTAGTAATAAAAGGAGAGGAGAGGAAGAAAGACAAGTTTTGGTGATTTGTAAGTTTTTCATTTGCTTTTGTAAATAAAGTTGTTTTATTTTTAGGGATTTGCTTTTATTTTCTCTTCTCTCTCTTCTTTCTCTCTTCTTTCTTTCACTTTCCCGGCCTCTGCCAAGCACACCTCTTGGAAGCATGACAACTCAAGAGATGTTGCTGCTTCCTTCCTTTGAAGAGGGCGAAAGCTAGCCATGTAGGGTTAAGCATGTTGTCCTCATGTACTAAAAGTTATGGGTGTGTATTTATACCCTATCTTCAAAAACCAGTTGCATAACATGTAGATGCTATTGTTCCTCGCTAATACTTCCATGCTTTATCCGCTTAGTGACGAGGTACTCGTGGCTCTTTAGATGGTCCTTACTTCTGCCTATGAGGTAATATCTACATGTTAGGTTCTTCAAATCGTGGTTAAATAACATTTGCTTTTATTGTTTTGGCCAATACTTCCATGCTTTAGGCCCAAGGTTCGCGAGAGATGTAATCAGGACTTTTAGATGTCTTACTAGCCTGTGTCAATAATTTCCATGCTTTAGGTTCAAGGTTCGGGTGAGAGATGCACCGTGATTCTTTAGATCTTTACGAGCCTCTAAAAAATGATAAAAGAATGTTAGGTTTTAAACAAAGAATAAGTAACTATCCTCGTGTTGACTCACATAGGAGGATAAAACCCGAGGACATGTGCTCGCCTCTCTAGCTTCTGCCAAGTTAGCGACCACCAAAGTAAATCTTTCATTGTTAATTTTTCAGCTTTTAACTTTCAGCTTTTATACTTCAGTTTTTTCAACCATCTCTCGTTTTTGAATGAATTCAAAGAGTCCAACAGAAAGCCTTACCTTCATGCCCTAATGCAAACCATTTTTTATGAAGAAAACCCATCCCCGTGTTCGACTTTGGGATCACTATATACCAAAGAAGGAGTTTGACACGTAGCCAGGGAGGAGCTTAGGTATATAAATATTAAGTTGATTTTAGCTCAGCCTAACAGGGCACGAATCAAATGGCGCCGCTTGCCGATGGTGCCCGACTACTAATGGTAAGTCAAGAGTACTGTGGATCCACATCACAAGTGAAGGTAGCCTTTTTACTTCTTAGATATCACAGCAAAGAATCGCAGCTTTCTAGCACTTCTGACAAGAGTCGCATCGATTCAGCCTTCGCTTTTTTCATTCAGCCATTTTACTTTTTGTTAGATTAGTTTTAATTTTTCTTTTAGCACTTTGCTGGTTCTAATTGTCGCTCTAATCGTGTAACAACCGTGCATGCAATGTCGGATAGAGACACTCCCGTGCAGTTTAATAGGATTAGTACACAACCCGACAGCTAGTGAGGTTAGCGTGCACAAACCGATACCATGGATCCTATACCCGAGGAACAATGCAGCCAACCAGAACCCTATGAATCCAAATGCATATAGAACCATGAGGGATCACATCCACCCTCCTAGAGTTAAGGCTCCATCCCCTGTATCATTCTCCCGTCGATGACGTAGCAGCGTTGAGGCCATATTCGTACCCCTTACTTCCCACATACCATGGTATGGAAAATGGAAAACCATACACCATATAAGGATTTGAGAGGCTTGAATCACCTTCAAGGAAGGTAATGATGGACATGGATTTGCTGAAGCAAAGGCATCTTATCACTCTCATGACAAGGCCAAGATATGGCTCAACTCATTGAGGCCTAGAACCATAAGGAAATTGGCCGAAATAGCAGTCGAAGTTCCCGAAAAAGTCTCTTTTTCGTTGCTCATAAGACAAACAATTTGAAAAGACAAATTTATACCTTTGCACCATGAAGGTGAGAAGTTTTACCGTGGTTTCGGGAGATTTTTAGGAGACCATCAATGCATGTCCACACTACGGCTTTGACACATGGATTTAGTGAACCACTTCTATGGCGGTATGTCTCCACATGGAGGCAAGCTTTGTAGAAACCATGTGTGGGGGAGATTTTTAAGCAAACATCCCGAAGGAAGCCATGGATTTTTTAAATTACGTGGCTAAAACTTCTAAGGGTTGGGATGAGCTTAACCCTGTGGAAACTGATAGATGAAACCAAATTCTCTCGCCAACCAAAGGGGCGGGATATGCACCGCCCGAAGATGATGTTTGAGGCCGTTATCAACTCTAGCTAGAAAGGTAGAGGAGCTCGAAGGAAACAGCCTCCATGAAGTGTGCAAAGGATCGACAACACTCCGCACAACCTATCCTCACGAAATTTCCAAATCCCCAAAGACACCTAATAGAACAAGATCTCAAGACCCCGCAGCTGGTGACATTTGATGTCGAATGTGCACACTGTAGGACAATTCAAGCCCCAACAACCAAATGCTCCTTATGGGAATACTTACAATCCCAATTGGAGGAATCACCCTAACCTTGCATGGAGACCAAACCCCCCTGCTTATGTACCACCAGACAAGCCCCGCTTGGTTCCTCTTCACAACCAACAACCACCATCCTCCGCAGAACAAGCCGTATCTAATTTGAGGTGGTGGGCAATTTTGTTACTAATGACCAAATGGAACCACGTGCAATTGGCACAAAGAATTGATACTGCCGAGAAAACACCGAATAAAAAATTTGATGACTCCATGTGATCTGGACATAAACATTAACAAGCCGCTGGGAGGGACAAGAAAGAGTGGAGGTTCTGCATCCCAAACACTTCCAAACCCTAAGGGGATCCAACAGGTAGGGTCGAATGGACGCAGGTTAAGTCCATAATCACCTTGGAGAAGTGGAAAAGAGGTTGATCAACCTTCGCCAAAGCCCGTTGAAGAAACCGTGGTGGAGAAAAAATGCAACCCGAGCATATTCTCCTGTGAGGATGACACAATGAAAACATCGTATACCACCTCCTTTCCACAAGCATTGAGAGGAAAGAAAAGGAAACTCCCAACCGCTGCATGCTGAGGTCTTAAGGCAAGTAAAGGTTAACATACCTTTGCTTGATCTAATCAACCAAGTACCTGCTTATGCAAAATTTTTAAAGGATCTATGCACCATAAAAAGAGGATTAGGCATTGAGAAGAAGGCCTTTCTCACTGAACATATCAGTGCCCTAATCCAAAGCAAGTACCCTGTTAAGTACAAGGATCCCTGCCTCCCACAATACTACCATATTGGTGGGAATTGCATGGAAAGTGCACTGCTGATTTAGGAGCCAAGGTGAATCTTATGCCATTTTCGCATACAAGCAAAGCTAGGGCTTAGGTGAGGCTTTAAACCTACCTCAATCACACCTCATCGTCGATAGACGTTGAAAAATCCCTAAGGATAGTTGAGGATGTCCTTGTCAAAATTGACAATTTCTACTATCCAAGATTCGGTAGTCCAGACACCGCACCCAGCTTCCAATGAACCAAATCATGTGCCAACTACTTAGTGGAGACCATTTCTCGCCACCGCAATGCAATTATTAATTGCCGGAATGGAACTGCAATTGACATTGCAGACACACATCGGAATTGAACATTTTCAATGGAATGACAACCCAAAATTGTTAGAACCCGAAAATCCTATAACTCGATGAGGCTGTTTCGGGCTGATCGCAGTGTGTATAACAGTGCCTTAAAAATACAAAGAGTGATCAACCTTGGTGATGAAGGAGAATCGGGTCTTCGCTAACACCAATCGCAAGCCAATTGCTCAAATCCACAACCATTCCGTAGGAACAACCAACTTATGGCCACCTAACATCATGGAGCTGTGCCAAGCTTTTCACTCGCATGGGTTGAGGAGATCATCCCTCCTCGAATCCCTCGAGTATTTTTGAACTTGAACTGGTTCTGTTTTCAAAAACCTGATTGCAGCCACAAATTTTGTAATTTTTGTCTTTATATTAGTTAATTCTCAAGTAATTTTAATAATTTTTCAAAAATTTTTAACTTAGCAATTTTTCCTTTCATTATAATTTAGTTTGTATATGAAAATAGTATGTTTTAAATATTAATCATAATATTATAGTAAATTTGTTAAATTTTTAGTTATATTATTCTTTAATATTAGTAATTAATGTTAAAATTTTGATGTATTGCAGGGAGGCCGAAATGGCAAAAATTCGCTGGCTTAGCGAAAAATTGGTGGGAAAGACCTTTCGGCCACCTCTCTCGCGCCTATAAAAACAAAGGGATGGGGGCTGGGCCTCAATACACACTCATTCTCCTCCCAACAGGTTCCGAGCTCCCACCGCCGTGCCTCGAGCTCCCATCACGTGCCCCGAGCCCCACCGCCGCGTGCCCTCGTTTCGCTGCAGAGCCGCCAGCCTCGACCGAGCCCCTCCCTAGCCGCTATCACCGCCGTGACTCAGTCACTTTTCGCATCATCGCAGCCGAGCAAAGAGCCGAGCCTCCACAATAAATTTGTTCAGCAAAGGCCTAAGCCTTCACCACACGCCGCAGCCAGCCTCGAGCCACACGCCGTAGCCCGGCTCATTCCCGCGTACCCCCGCCCCAAATCTTTGGTATTCATCAGCCCTGATTTATCCGTTCAGACCCATTTCGCTACCACCGAGCCCCGGGTCGCTGAGGGTATTCGAGAAGTCCAAGAAATCTTCCGTGAGATCTCAGAGTTATTCAGAGCTTCGCATCGCAGGTACAGACCCCAGCCTACATATTCAAAGTGAGTCTACGCATTTTCGCCAGCTTTATTTTATATCTCGTAAATGGTCCGTACGGGGCGGGTCCCGAGAATCTACTCGTGAGATTTAGCACACCCGAGTTAAAGAGTGCCGCAAAGACTAGCACTCAAAGACTCAAGCAGTTATCACCCGTCCCCGAGGTCGTGACCCGACGAGCCTCCTCTCGATCTCGGGACGTTACTGTGACGCCAAGATGGGACCTGCCCCATCCCCAAAGGCCTCGCAGGAGAGCTGGGGAGGGACCCGACCTCCAAGAGGGGCCGCACTTCGCCTGCCAGCGAAATAACACCGTCTAGACCGCCATCATCGCCAACAGATCACGGCCGAGGAGACACATTCACCTCAAGTATCACCCCGCCAAGCAGACGTGGAGGCTCCATGTTCGAGGGACACCCCATCTCTAGGAATGCAGATATAATGAGTCGAACATTTCGGGGCAGAGTCAGTTTCTCACGACGTGCTCCCCGGGATTGATGGTCGACCCCGCATACTAGGAGTCGATGAGATTGGATCGAGAGGTATTCGCCCCCATTTATGACTGAGATACTTACTACCCGAGAGTGGTCCCAGCTCTACCACCCATGACATCTCTGGATGCGACGGTCCCCGAGATCCATTTCGTGGATAGATGACCGCCGAGGTGTACTCAAACACAAGTATTTCGGCAGCTTTGAGATCGCGCTCTACCACCGCCAAGAATGTTGAGGGTTATAGAGATTGGGCCCACCCTCCGCCGCAGCGACGAAGCCAGAGCACTGGGCCGTGATGTTAAGTACTGGTCAGCTTTATCTGAGGCACTACCATATGTCGCTCACGACCATCCGCAAGACCAGCGACCCTCCGCAAAGATTATGTGCAGAGGAGGGGCTCATCTCGGGAGGCATTGTACCTGATCTCGGTACTTCGGTTCAGCCCATCCTCGAGCCGGTGATTACTTCGCTTCATAGCTGAGGAGTAAGGTCCACCTGAGAGACCTCATACGAGCAGAGCATACTCACTGACTTATTCCGAGGCTCCTTCTCTATGTTCTCGAAAGCGTATGGGATTCCTGAGAGCCCGGGATAGAGATGCGAGATACCGCCACAGTGTAGTAGCAAAGGACCTGATATGACTATACTCGTCCATTTCCATATACGCCACAGACTGTGGAGGAGGTACCGGGTGAGGAGGCTGAGGATGCACACAGAGACGATCCACCTGCTCCTGCACCAGAGGTACAGAGGAGTCCCACTCATATTTCAGATCGTTCACCACCGTCTCCTCCACCCACTACTTCAGTTGCAGCCCCTACAGATACTCCCGGGCCCTCATATTCAGCACACCACCACCGAGTATACATGTCGCCGAGGGAGATGGTCGGAGTGATGGATGCGACCGCACACTAGCACTCAGCAGCCCAAGATGCAGCACATGACTGTAGATTGCCTGAGTCGAGGCCACTTTGGGATAAAGGCCATTCCATGCTTCATCGTATCATGACCCATCCGGGTCTTCCTCATGATCCCGCTCAGAGAGAGGAGCCCGCTACCGATGCACCTCATTGGATATCCCGCGCAGCCGCAAAGAGTTTTCCACCACCACCACCACAAAGTTAGCGAGGTGAGCCAGTTTCTTTTGGTTTATGTATAGTTCTCGCTTTATCAACTCCATTTACCGATTTTGATTAGAATTTTTGTGATTAGCCATAGTAGTAAAGTGATATGTTTTGCAGCCTCGTTATGCATGTATTAAGCCACTTGGCTATATCAAAAGCTATCTGCCTTATATACATAGACTTTTCATATCATGTTTTGTACCTTTGCCATGTGTAAATGTTTTTCTTTTTTCAATTGCACAATCAATTGTTTCAAATCAACAATTGAATCGCTTAAGCCGGATGATTGAATCATCATTTTGTCACTTATGCTAGAACAAATTCCATGCTTGAAACAATGGTGTTCAACACTGCTCCAGCATGCTCAACTTGGAAATTTCCTTATGCTATGTCACACACCGCACTCTATATCGCTTTCACGGTTGTAAATTTGTATGCCTTCTTCCACTTTGCAAAATCGCCTTAGGTATGTTGGCAACCTAGATAGGTTGAAGTTACCAACAATTGAAGACCACTGTTGTCTTCAAAGGAAAAGAAAAGAAAAAGAAAAGAAAAAGAAAAAGAAAAGAAAGTTAAGAAAAAGAAAAATAAAGTCGTGAATTTTTGCTTTGAAACCCGAGCACTATCCGAGGGGTGTATGGCTTAAAGCCTGAAACCCGATGCCCTAAGCCTTACCGGCCGGGAGCCATCGATGGAAGGTTCGTTACATGGGTGGATAGGTGAAGTTTAATGTGACTTGTGGATACTTAATTTTCGGGTCATTCTGAGTCCGGGGCGGGCTTCCAGAAAGTTAGTGGTCATTGATCCTTTTCGCTCGATGCCCTAAACCTAATTGGTTATCATCGGTGGACTTCTGCTACACTTTAATTTCGTGAAGTCGGATTTTAAGCATTGCACCCTACGATGTAGATGAATAAAGAAAGTAAAGTGTAACTAGCCCTATCTAGGTTGTTCAACAACTTGGCGCCACAAAGTCGCGCTAGTCGGGAAACAAATTTCATGGGTTTATTGGCTTAATCCGGGTTACAAAGAACCATTAGACTTAGTGGAACTAAGTTGAAAATCATGGAAACAAGTTAATTCTAAAATTGCTCTTTATGATTTTATTCTTGTATATAGGTTTTCAAATGTTGATTTCAATTGTCAATCTCTAAAGTAATGTAGTTTGTATATAAGTACAATAACCTTTTTGCAACACAACCTTTTTGAAAATCACCACATGCATCTCAATTCTTATTTTGCATTGCTAAGGGACTAGCAACGTTTCGGTTGGGGGGTGTGATTAGTGCTCAAAAAGTGCAATTTTGAACCCTATATTAGATAGGTTTTGAGTGCTTTTTGATCATTAATCATGTCATTTATCCCAATTGAAGTGTTCATGTTACCTTAGTAACACTTATGCCAATTTGAGGGTGTTTTTGGTTGTTTTGTAGACTTTTATACACATTTGAACTTCAACTTCAATGTGCAAATGATCGATCATGAGGTTGGAATTTTAGTCTCATCAACAAGCCCAAAATCAATGGAAAACAAAGGCAAAGTGAAGAAAATGAGGCATGGAAGACATGACGAGAGGAATGCGTAATTGAAGAAAATATGCAATTTCGCAATCGCTATAACCAATTCAACCCCACGAATTAAGAACAGCTTCGCACCAAAGACGCATTGCGAAATTCGCTAGCCCACCAAGATCGCGTAATCGCGAAATTCGTCACCTAAAATTTCGCTAGCTTAGCGAAATTCACAGCTAGCAAATTCGCAACTCCGCTGGGGCCTCCGTGAACCCTTGCCACTGGCCAACCCTTGCCACCTCGCTAATTAGGCAAATTCTCCTCGTAGCGAAATTTCCGTGAGGCCCCGCCATGCTTTGTAATTAATGCAACCGCCTTCAAACTTGGTGAATTACCTCCTATCCTATAACTTAGCTTAGTTATTAGGTTTTTGGTATTTTTATACCTTGAGGAGCCTTTATAACAATTCTCATGTTTTGTAATAAAAGAGGAGAGGAGGGAGAGGAAGAAAGACAAGTTTCTTTGGTGATTTGTAAGTTTTCATTTACCGTTTGTAAATAAAGTTTGTTTTATTTTTAAGTTTTGCTTTTTATTTTCTTCTCTCTTCTTTCTCTCTTTCTTTCACTTTCCTGGCCGCTGCCACACCTCTGAAGATGACAACTAAGATGTGTTGCTGCTCTCCTTCCTTTCAAGAGAAGAAGCTAGCTTCGGGCAAGAGGGTTAAGCATGTCATTCCCATGTGCCAGTGCTATGGGTAGTGTATTTATGGCCCTTATCTTCAAAACTCGCTTGCATAACATAGGATGTTATTGTCTCTCGCCAATACTCTCCATGCTTTAGATCCAAAGGTTTAGTGACAGAGGTACTCGTGGGTTCTTTAGATGGTCCTTACTCGCCTATGAGGTAATATTCATATGTTAGGGTTCTTCAAATCAGGTTAAATAACATTTGCTTTTAATGCTTGGCCAATACTTCCATGGCTTTGTGGTTCAAAGGTTCTAAAGGAGATGCACCAGGATTCTTTAGATGAATCTCTACTAGCCTAGGTCACTCTCCATGCTTTGTGGTTCAAAGGTTTCGTGAGAGATGCACCGTGATTCTGTGATCTTTACGAGTCGCTAAAATGGATAAAAGAATGTTAGGGTTTTAAACAAAAAGGGGTCATAACTACATCCTGTGTTGACTCACATAGGAGGATAAAACCTGAGGACATGTGTTTGCCCTAGCTTGCCAAGTTAGTGACCTAAATCTTCAAAGTAAATTTCTTCATTGTTAATTTCGCTTAACTTTCGCTTTTACAATTTCGTTTTTCAAACTATTCTCAAGTTAATGAATTCCAAAGAGTCCAAATAGAAAGCCTTACCTTCATGCCCTAATGCAAACCATTTTATGAAGAAAACCATCCCCGTGTTCGACCCTAGATCACTATAATCGCAAAGAGCTTGACCACGGCAACAGAGGGAGCTTAGGTATATAAATATGTTGATTTAAATTTCAAAATTTACCAGGGTACCTAATCAGTACAATGATTTTAGGGAAATCCACTTGGAGCCTTGGAATCAGGCCCGATTTCTGAAAGTTATAACAGCGACACAGCTTCTTTAGTAAAGAAGATTTTCTTTTTGGGAACCTGCACGGGGGAAGAAGAAAACTCAATTATATTTTTTAGAATAGATTTTCTTTTTTCTTTCTTTATTTTCAGATCTCGAACTCGTTGATCTCGTTAGAACGTTGAAGTTGGAACCACATTTCAATTTCTTTACACTTACCGCCCGAGTTTAATGAAGTCTAGACTATTTCCTGAAACGCCTCTTCTCGCTTATTGCAAACTACAATCTATGGCAATTTAACAATGCTCCATTGTCATTTTAATGCGCCGTATGCAAATTAAGAAGGTTTGAATTTATTGTTAGTTACAGTCTTTCCTGAATTAGAAGGAAGTACTTGGAATTTGGGAAGGATTTATTTGATTGATGTGTTTTCGCATATAATTGTCTAATAGTGTTTCAATAATTCAGCCCAAGGACTGTATCCTACTGATGCCAGAGGCCCTCCGAGTGACACAGAGATGGCAATTCCTCGAGAGTTGTGGTATCATCTTCATCAGGTATGTTTAGACCGCTGCTGAAGAACTATCGAGCTCCAGAGTTCACTCTATGATAAATACCCATTTCAATTACAATTGATGTTGGAGGGGATGATTTATCAATTTAAAATTATCAGAGATTTCACCTTGATCTGTTGGAAAACTCTTGACCCTGTGTTAGCTGTGATCTAATCAAAGGAAAGGGAGATATTCATTAGATTTTAAGGCTAAGTCATCAATCTGGTTGTGGAAATCTTGCAATACCCTTGAATATGGTTGTGGAAATCTTGCAATACCCTTGAATTGGGAAGTAAGAAATCTGTAGTCTCAAGAAATGGGTATGAAGTATTGAGAAAGAAAAATACCCAAATCTTGTAAAGAATATGTTGAATACAAGTAATTGATTAAACCCCTGTCTTCGAGAGAAACGGGGATATTTAATTGGTGAATAAAAAGAGAAATCCAACTTGCAATATCAGACATCTTTGACAAATCAAGATCCAAATTTAGGATAGAGTTTTAAATGGGATATAATGCAGAAATTGACTGCTTTTATACTTCCTTATTGTAGTTGATTTGCTGCAGTGCTGATTCAATCCAACTAATTTTATTGTTTATAAGATTCATTAGTTTATTTTTATTGTCCTAAGTTGTCTATGCACTTTAAGACAATTATCCTTAATTTGTAGTTGATAAATCCTTATCATCGAGATCTCATAGTATGGATCTCGAGTAGTTGGGTAGTTGATTTTGAGAATCCTCAACTGGCGATATCCGACTCATATCCATTTTTTTAAATGTTCTGTAAGACTGTGCACCTCAGTACATAGATATTCTAAACCTGTCTGCAGCCTTAATGTTAAATCAGTTTTGTCTCATTTTAAAGAAATTCATGTTTTGATATGTTTCATGCAGAAATTGTAAGAGACCCTGTGTAGGTGCTAAATTTTTGTGAGTTTTATCTTGCAGCAACAAAAGTCAAACAATAAACAATTATGCAATCATAGTCCTTAAACAACTCTAGCCACCGACATTGTCTCAAGTTCAATTCTTTTTGAGTTAACAGATACTTAAGACTCTTATGATCTGTAAAGATTCTACATTTTTCACCATATAACAAGGTTTCAAAGTGTATAACATTATCGGGCCGCTAACCTAAATCATGTGTGGATAATTCGTCTCATGGTTTCACTGTCTGAGGCATAAGCCACCACTTTTCCATCTTGCATCAAGACACAACCCAAGCTTATCCTTGAAGCATCACTATACATGGCATATTCTCTACCCGAATTAGGCTAAGTCAACACCGATGCTTTAACTAGTATTTTCTTTAACTGTTCAAAACTTGACCGACACTTATCATCCTACTCGAACTTTACCCCTTTCCGGAGTAACTTTGTAAGCGAAGATGCTATATCTTAAAATCCCTTTACAAACCGTCGATATATCTGCTAACCCTTAAGAAATTCTCACCTTTGGTTGGCATTTCAAGGCGGCTTCCAACTCATAATCGTCTTGACCTTCAGAGTGGTCAACTCTAATACCCCCTACAAATACAACAGGCCTAGAATGCACTTCCTTGGCAAAAATCATATTTTCAACTTTGCAAAACAACTGCTTCATAATTTGTAACACTATCCTGAAATGCTGTTCATGTTCCTGTGCATCTTTAGAATACACCAGGATGTCATCAATGAATACCACTACTAACTAGTCCAGATAAGGTTGGAATACCCTATTCTTCAAGTCCATGAATGCAGTCTAGTCAACCCAAATGGCATTACTAAAAACTCATAATGACCATATCGGGTTCTAAAGGATGTTTTCGAAACATCAACATCTTTCACCCGAAGTTGATAATATCTCACCGCAAAGTCTATCTTTGAAAACGCCGCTTCTTTCAACCGATAAAAGACCTTCTATTCGGCAAATGTATATTTATTCTTCACTATCACTTTGTTTATTTGCCAATAGTCAAAGCACATCCGGAGAGTGCCATCTTTCTTTTTGATAAATAAAACCGGTGCACCCCAAGGCAAAACACTAGGTCGGATGAAAACCTTTGTCCACAGCTCCCGCTTCGCTTCATTTCATGTGTCAATTATTCCTGCCGTAGGAACCACGTTGTCACTACATTATAATACTGTGGGAGTCCACAGGTCATTTCCACAAGGAGTGGTTCCCTAGGTGATCCTTAAGGATTGCTTTCCAATGAATGTGCGATTAAAGTAAAATATAGGGGGTTGTGATTGATTGATTTATTAACCAATTGACTTAAACTATTGTAAAATTAGAAGGGTGAATGATAGGATCCTTATGCTCACACTGAATTCAGTAACACCCACCTCTCACTTACAATTCATCTAGAGCCATTGATGAATGGTCTTCGATGGGGGATTTAACTTTAAAAGCTTTTGTAAGACAAAGAATAATTGAGCGATATCAAACGCTTGCTCGATCTATTTGTTTGGACTCTTTAGTTTGCATTCAGATCAAGTACCACCGTATACCAAGAATCTCTCGCTCACACGTTGTCAAGAAGATGCCAAACTAAGGTTTTAAGAATTTTCATAAAGTGTTCAACATCGACAAATCCCATTGAAGCATAAAAGGGATTAGGGTTGTTACTCATGGGGAGAGTTTCCACTGTAAGAACCCTATCATGGAGGTTTAGAACTCCATTAAAGCTGAGAATTGATTCATAATTTCTGGAACACTACTAGTAATTGGGAATTGAGAAATAACACTTCAATGGCAAGGTTGAGATATAAAAAACGCAGAGTCTCTTAATAAACACCAAGTTATAAAACCAACTGAAAGATTACAAATGTTTAAAATCTCATAATCAGAAGAAAACTAAGTACTCTACTCTATGAAAACCCTAGAAAAATATGAGAAAAACACTCAAAGGTTAGAGCCAAAACCCTAGAATCAACTCCTTTAACTCGCCTCTAAAGTGGGCTTAAATACAACTCTCATTAGTGATCTCAAATGGTGATCGAGAAAGACGAGGGTGCCCCTCGCACCAAGATCGGGAACCCGCCAAATCCCGAAGCCGCATGTTGGTACCGAGACCGCTTAGGGTGGCACCTCCAGACCAAAGTGCACTGCAATTCCAACACTGGGGTATCGGTACCACTATCTTCGGGTACAGTACCACGCTTCCATCAGATGCGGGCACCAGCACTCAGCTAGTGTGGTACTGGTACCATTGCCCCCACAGCTGCCCCTCTTCACTTTAGAACTACCTGGGCCCTCCCGACAGCGTCTGTAATCGACAACGATGATCTACGTTTGTTCTTTGGAACCAAACCGCTACAAAAATGTGCACGGGACATCAAAAAACCTGCACACACATAAAAAACGGTAGAAAAGGTCAAAAGCACCTATTCTACACAAAATGAAAGCAAAACATGAGCTGAGGGGCTTACAACCCAATATAAGTGTCAGTGACTTTATGTATCCAACACACTTCAACTCACATCTTGCTAGTCCCTAGCAAGATTTGAACTAGAAACGCCTACCGACTATGAGGTTCAACAAAGTGCGCTAAGGTGCAGTTAAGCATTGCAAGATTCCCAAAAGAGCAAATATGAACATAGTGCTATAACCTGGTAGAGTATGCAACCACCTAAACTTAAATGAACACCACAGTCCCAAGGTAATGGACAAAATAACAAACTATTACAAAACAGAGATTCTCATATAAGGGATCACAGATATGAAATAAGGCTACAATGAAATCACCATATTATAATGAACTTCATTAAGACTGTAAACATTTCACCATAACCAAGCAAGCTAACATGCATAAAATTCAATAAGGAACACCCTACATAACTAAAATCAAAAGGTCTTTAAGCTTGTAATGACCAGCGCTGGCTAAATAGTCAGAGAAACAAAATGGTGGTCGCACTGATAATGGCTGAGGTCTCTACCCAATTTCCAACACCACCCTATTCTAACCTAAAATACCACTACTCTTCGTCCTCCTCCTCTCCAGCTGAGGAGAATGCATCTTCATCTACATAGTCATTCAACTCGTTAGAGTCCCCTTCCAAATCAGGAGGAGGGTCATCTACAACAGTGGGCTCTCCTCGTAGGATGTGACTCTCAAACCTGGAGAGCCTGTGGTCCAACTACTTTTGCTTCCCCAGGATGCATTTAAACTATCCTTTGATTCTACGCTCCATCCTCTTTAAAGGCGATGTACTCATCGGAACAAGAGCCGACGATGATGATGCCCTTAAGTAGCCTGAGGGGATAAAGCACTGAGGCCTCAGGGAAGTGGCTTAGCTTTTTTGCTTCGTCTTGTTTGTGATGGCCCTAGCTCAGAAGAACTCTTTTTTTTCTACCAACCCCTTCTTATCCCAAAGAACACTAAATTTGTAACTAGGGTCGTGAAGGGATGTGCCTGTTTTCGCTTGGGGGACCCTGAAGTCCTCATTATACACCACATTACCAAAGCATAGTCAATAATTTTCCCATTCATTACATCATACGTAAACCGGATTTCTTCCGTTGCAATCCTCTTTCCTTCACCGATCACATTGTGAATGACCTTATTCATCAATGCATACTCAAGCTTTAATTTCCTCGAGAGATGACATGCCTTGCCATAAACTAGCTTATAGGGAGACATACCAAGAATAGTCTTAAAAAGCAAGACAGAGTCTAAAGAGCTGTTATCGAAGCGACCAACTTATCTGGGTAACCGTTTTCCAAAATGTGTTTGATCTCACAGGCTTACACTCGGCTTGACCATTAGTCCGTGGGTGGTAAGTCGGGAAACTTTGTGAGCGATCTATTACTTTTTAAAAATTTTAAAAGGGTCGATTACAAAACGGAGCCTACCATCACTAACAATGATCAGACGAGGCATTCCAAAGCGAGAAAAATATGTTCTTTCAAAATTTCAAAACAACCTCGTGGTCATTAGTTCTGCTGAATGGCCTCCACCCACTTAGAAACATAATCAACTGCCAATAAAATGTAAAGGTACCCACATGAGGGGGGAAAAGGCCCCATGAAGTCTAAACCCCAACAATCGAAGATCTCAATAATTAAAATAGGAGTAAGAGGCATCATGTTCCTTTTTGTGACCCCTCCTAACTGTTGGCACCGAGCACATGTTTTGCAAAAATCAAAGCAGTCTTTAAAAAGTGTGGGCTAATAAACCTGGGCTTAAGTGGATTTTGTCCGCCGCTTTTCTCGTAGACAAATGCCTACAAGCTTCAGTAGAGCGCGTAAGGTGAGCACCCACTGATCATCATCGATACACACCTCTCGTAAATTGATCAAGACAATATTTAAACAAGAAGTGGACTATCAAGTAGTATTTTTATGTCCACCAAAAGTTTCTCTTCTATCGAGGTCCACGTGACGGGATTTGTCTTGTCACTAGATAGTTTACTATGCCTGCATACCATGGACATGGACAAGAGCAAAAAGTTGCTCATCAGGGAAAGTGTTGCCTATGGGTGTATTCCTTCGGTTGTCTCCGAAACTAACCGAGATGTGGTCAACTAAATGACATTCTCAACTCCCCTTCTTATCCTTAATGGTCGTCAATTTCGATAGAGTAGATCCACTAGTCAACCGAGGCTTATGATCCCGCTTAGAGAGCAAGTACTTCAAAGACTACATGATCGCTGAAAATAGTTACAAAGAGAACCCACAACAAAGACCTGAACTTTTCTAGGCAAAGACTACAACCAAGAACTCTTTTTCGTAGTCGTAATCGATTGAAAGCTTTAATCTAAAGTCTTCATTGCATAATAGATCACAAATACTTTTATCTTATCTTCGCCTCTAATAAAGCCCCTATGTCATAATCACTAGCATCACACATGATCTCAAAAGGAAGGTCCCAATTAGGAGATCGCATTGTGAAACCCCGAGAAAATCCAATTTTCTCAAAAAGGGCAAAATCGTAATTTCGTAAAAATCCGGAATTTTTCTAGATCTCTGATGACGAAACTGACTTCCTCCGTTGAAAACGCCCTCACGAATTTAGCAACCACGCCGAATTTCGCTTAATTCAAATGGCCTGGATTACCGCTGAGGCGCGTAAGGCCGAACGACACAGAATGCGGAGTGAGATGCCACATGGCACCTCAAGAGCGACACTTGGCAAAGCCATGTGGTCCATTTTCTAAAAGTAATGGCTCACAATGAGCCATGTGTGGGAAAGGAATCCCATGGCTCACATTGAGCCATGTGGCTACCGAAGGCCATAAAGCGAAATATCAAATGCGACAGCGAGCGGAAAAGCGAGAGCCACACATTTTACTATGAAGTAGATGAAACTTCCTTTGTCTCTATCCGATTAGTGCCCAAAAGGGAGGAGTAAGAACGAAAACAGTTGTTAGTGCCAGTGCGAGGTGGAATAAAACAAAAGGAAAAAGGCCAAGAGAAAACGCTGGGAGAAGAAATTGACGCAGTAAGGCTTCTGGTTTTTCATTTTCTGTAGAACGCCTTCCTTCTCTCTGTGCCAGAGAGACCGACCGTCTGATTCCTTCGCGACGCACGAGGTCGCTCTACTCCTATATGACAACGCGGCAGCACTGATTTTCGGAGTTTTGACAAACTCCATAAAGGTAGGGGTTTCATCCTACTTGTTTTATACTTTAGTTAAGTGTTTTGTGATGTTTGAGTTGATCGAGGCCGTGAGTGGCCGCTGACGGCCTAAATTGAATCGAAGTGTTGGAATTTTTAAACCCATTTGTGTAGTCCGTAATGCTTTAGTGGACTGTTTTCGGGTGTCGGGATGATAATTTATTAATTAAATTGTATGTTGGTAAGCATGCAGGGGCCGTATAGAAATTATTTTTAAACCTATCACCAAGAGGAATCGATGTTGTAAGAGCGTAATGGCCTGCCGTGGGATGTTCACTTCATTTTATTTTAGGGACTAAAAACAAATCCCACTATGAATGGACTATAAAATGTCCATTTGTTTCGCATGAGGACTGCTTGATGTGAATGGCTTCGTATGTGTGGAAAGAGATAGGTTTAAGACATTATTTAATGTGTTAGTAATAATGGCACAATTACAATGGGAATTAAATCAGGTCAGAAGCCATTGGAGATGATTAAGATCATCAATCGAAAGCAAATCAGCGATGAGGATGTGTTGAATTACATGTGTGTAATTGTAGTGGATTGAAAATATGCATATTGACATATTGTATAAATGATTTTGAAAAATGGCACAATGCATTTTCATATGTACTGGGTAACCTAGAACTAGATGTGAGTGCATGACATGGTATTTTGTAAAACCTGATATAAAGGAATTTCACAGATGATATCCTGAGAATCGGGTCGAGACGGGCCAACGCATCACTCTTCGATGAGGACCATGACTATTTCGAAAGCTCACCAACCACCTCGCCGCAGGTAGTCCCATTTTTACCGACATCGCTCGTATTTCTCAAGAACAACAAGTTTTGTTTGAAAATGATTATTTTCTCTACATGTGGCTTAGGTAGGTGTGGAGTGAGTTTGAGGACTCGTGACATGGGGATCATGTAGACATTCAAGTAGGATCACGTATTTACTTGAGTGTGTGTTTATTTTGGAGCATTGCATATGCACTTAAGTGGAGAGTAACCCATTTAGGGTGATTCCACTACTGGGCGATAGCTCACCCTGTCGAGGGATTATATTTTTCAGGTACAGGGAGCGCTCGAGAAGACAACTCAATTAGAGACTGATTTTGAAGAAGCCGGTTTTGGCTTTGATGGTTTTTGGATATAACGCTAGAATCAGAGATTTTAATATATGTTTGTATAAAAGTGTTATCAACTGCTGAATTATTCGGGAGATAATTGGAGAATAGTTATGATATTTGTTTATGAGTATTGGGTTTATGAGCCCAAGAGGCATTTTTACTGTGTATGAGTCTCAGGATACGAGACATACAGACTTCCACAGTCGACGGTAAATAACGGACTCCCTGGTTCATGCCACAAAGATGATAGAGGTGACACTAACATCATTTTTAGTTTATCAAAGGCCGCCTCACATGCCTGTGACCATTCAAAGGTGACATCCTTGGCAAGAAAATTGCACAAAGGTCGGGCTATGGCACTAAAATATGTTATGAATCTCCTATAAAATCCTACATGACCTAAGAATGACCGTATGTCCTTGACACACTTAGGGGTAGGTAAGTTTGAGATCAACTCAACTTTTGCTTTATCTACCTCTATTCCTTCTCTCAGAGAATATGTGTCCTAACGACAACCTCAGGTCACCCATGAAGTGACACTCCTAATTCAAGACTAACTTTTTCTCCTCGACATCTCTCCAAGATCTCATTCCTAAATTTTCCGCACATCCCCTATAAGAATCTCTAAAAACAGAAATCGGTCTATGAAAATTTCCAAAATATGTTCTATCATATCACTGTAATCCCATCATGCAATCATTTTAAGGTTCCCGGTGCATTACATATCCAAAGGGCATTTTCCTAAAGGCAAATGCGCCTAAAAGGGCAGTGAACGTGGTTTTCTCTCGATCTCTATATTATCTCAATTTGATTGTACCTGATTACCCATCTAGAAAATAATAAAAATTCATGCCCCGCAACTCTCCAACATTTGATCAACAAAAGGTACAGGGAACAGACCTTCCAAGGCGCATTGAAGCTTCCTATAGTCTATGCAGACACCTCCAACCCGTGGTGACCCGAGTGGAATTAGCTCATCAGGTTCCTTTGCTACCACAAAGATCCGCATTTTTGGAACTACTTGCTGGATGCATCTACCTCATTGTTCGATAGTAAAGAACACCTACATCCAAAGAGTTTTAAACCTCTTTCTTTGACAAATCCTTTCATGGACTGTGTTCACGACTCCTGTGGTTGTCTAAAGGGTTTGACATCCCTTCATAATCTGAAAATCAAGGGGTTAATTCCCTTAATATATGAAATTGTCCATCCTATGGCGTTTGTGGGTTCTCAATATCTCCAAAAGTTTATTCTTCGACTGACTTAAAGAGGATACAGACCACGAGAAAGTTTCTTCAATTCTCTAGGAAAGCATTTGAGATGTGATGGTAAGGTTTCAAACTCGCTAGTGGTTTCTCTTCCGAAGGTAATACTGGTCCCTCTATCAGGCAATTTTTCAAATCGTCGCTTCCACCCATTTGCTTCCATTACCTCACCTGTGCTCTACCAGGAGGTAGAATCTCCAATTCAGATGGTTACCTCCTTGACAATAACTCACTACTAGACAAGACTCAGAGGATCCTCATATGAAACATGATCTACATAGTTCTACAACAAATTCCCATCATATTCACCTCACGCACATCCTCATCATCCCCATCTCCTCGATAACACAAAGAGCACCAAATTACCATCATGTTACCAAAAGATAACGCCATATCCTCCCCGACGCTGTGTATGATGAGATTAGCAAAGGGCCAAGAATGGCCTACCAAGAATCACCGAACCTGAGTCCCTGATTCACCACACAGTCGAGTGTCAAGAACAACAAAGCCCACAGAAAGTGTGAACTTGTCTACTTGCACCAATACATCCTTCAATTATTCCTCTGCAAATTCTCACACTACTACCGCCTAGCCGAAGGGTGATATTAGCCGGCCTCTAACTCTAACCCTAAATTTCAACAACATATACCGAGTATGGCAACAAGTTCACACTCGCTCCTAAGTCTGCTAGAGCATGTCCCACTTGAATTTCGCACCACTATGGAAATGTAGGGCTTCCGGTCTTTGTATTTGGGGCAAGTTGTCTATAATCATGAGTGGATCACCAATACAGAATGCGTCCTTGTTGACACATAACTTTCTTTTCACAATGCATAAGTCTTTTCAAAACTTGGCATATGACTGAATTTTTTCTAATGGCATCCAACAATGAGATGTTTACTCTTAACTTGTTTTGAACAACTCATAGATTTTTAGAAAGTGATTGTTCACTTTCTCTGTGGGTCAACCCATGAGGGTATGGAGCAGAGGGATATGGAGGCTTTATCTTTTCTCTCGTTCAACATCAACAATATTTGTTCAGGAACATGAGGCCTGCTAGACACCTCATCCCAGAGCGGTTCTTTTGCACATCTTTTTGTTGTTTCGACAATTTTGGGTCGAATGGTTTTATCAATTGATTTCCACTAAGAGCGGTGATAGCCTTGCAATGTTCAAAGGTTACATCGTTCGACTCGAGATTCCAACACTATTTTGACCTGGGGCTTGATTTGCCTAAGAAGGAGTTTCCTTTTTCTATTGGAACCGCCCATGGCGAGGTCAACTTAGTGATTTGGGATCTCACATAATTTAAGGCGTCAAATTCGTTGTTAGTAGATTGTTGAACTGAAACTTTTGTCACAATGTCCTCCAAACTTCTTACGTGGGAGGTTGTAAAGTCGCTGGTTTTGAACTTTGAGTAAAGAGGGGTGGAAACCTTGGTTAGATTTGCAGAACTCCTGAGACCTTGATTTTGAAATTGAGGGGCTTTTTTTTAAAAAACCTTGGTTTTGGAAGTTCGCCTTAGTTATTTGGAATGGTTTCTGGGCCTCCCTCATTCCTCCAATCGAATTCAAAAGCTACTCCACCCTCGATTATAAGTTTTAGCATGGAGAATTGAAGTGGCTTCCTTTGGTAATTAAGAACATTAGCTTCGTCTATTTGGATTGCTCCCTGACTCGAGGAAGGTTATGCAAAGTAATGGTTGAATGAGTGGGGGTCATCGTTAAATGACGCATAATTCCTCCACTACAGATCCCATAAAGTAAATCGGTTGCAATTCTGGGTACAATACCATCATTCACTTTTTTTCAATTCGATGGCCCTAACTCTCTTAGCATAAATTGGGCTATTTTTGTCAGAGGTCATCATTCTCCTTAAGTGATGTATTCCTCCTCCGTAGGTACTATGCACTTTAACAAAGGTTCAGCAGGTGTTACTTCTAAGTTCGAGCATTTTTCATTGTATCAAAATTGTAATAGCCTCCTAGCTTTTTCTCATAGAATTCCCCCACACACATCATTTGGATGTATTGTTTGTTATTCAAGGACAGTCCTTGGTGAAAATATGCAACAATTTGTTCAACATCCAAACCATGGTAAGGGAGAGCGTGGAGGAGGTCCTTATATCTTTCCCATACAATAGCAAAAGGGTCACCCTGTTTTTCAGAAAAGTTTTGGATTGCGCGCATGCGCATTAGTACGTATGAGGGAAGAATTTATTCGTAAATTCATTTCGCATGTCCCTCCCAAGTAAAAATTGAATTGAAGCAAGCGAGTGAAACCATATTTCGCCTTTTCCTTTAGAGGAATCTAATAAACCATACAAATTATACCTGAGGGGCGATCCTATAGAAAGGAAAGCACCCCAGAACATCCTCAAAATCTCATGAATGAGCAGGGTTCGAATCGACCCTCGATACATAGGGAAGATCAATCATCTCCGACTTCATAAGGAATTGGTTACTTCTTAAGGTAGGCGTATCATACGAAGTTTATCGTGGGTTCTTCGAGGTTAAAAGATATCTCGGCGGTCTTTCCACATTGGGTAAAGGTGGGGAGCTCCATATTGGATTTTGATGAAAATTAACATTTCCCCTCCCCGCCTCTGCTTACATACACACCACTCACATAAGAGGGTCATATTGTCTTTGTGGGTTACAAGGAAACCTCGTCATTTGGATTAAAAAGAGTTTGCTTATTCGATGGTCCATTTCGGGTGTGCAGGCCCTCTTTGAACAAACCGTCGACTGTGGATTCTTCCGTAATGCCTCGGGAGGTATAACTTTACAAGCTCCAGCGTTGCTCTAGAGCCCAAACCGACATGCACCAATACACCCCAACTACACAGTATCCACTTATGTTATCTACAAAATAATTAAAAGAAAAGGTAGAGAACCTACCTGAGCCTTGCAATGCAATTGCAAATTAACACTAGCCTCTTTTGGATCAACTAGAGTGCTCACCATCACTCTAAGAATCCGCGCCAAAATGCTTCGTCTATTTCTCAGAAGTAAAATTATTCCCAAGCATAGGAACTAATGTCGTCAAGCATTATAATACCGTGAGTCCACAAAGTCATTTCCATTGTGGAGTGGTTCTTTAGGTGATCCTTAGGATTGCTTTCCAATGAATGTGAGATTAAAGTAAAACTGGGGTTGTGATTGATTGATTTATTAACCTATTGACTTAAACTATTGTAAAATTAGAAGGGTGAATGATAGGATCCTTAAGTTTCCGCTCACCACCAACTAGGTAACACCCACCTCTCACTTACAATCTCATATAGTAGTCATTGATGAATGGTCTTCAATGGGGGATTTAACTTTAAAAGCTCAGAAGACAAAGAATAATTGAATTCATCAAAACGCTTGCTCAAACGATTTGTTTGGACTCCCCTTAGTTTGCATTAGATCAAGGTCGTAACGGTACCAAGAATTCTCGTTCACACGTTGTCAAGAAGATGCCAAACTAAGGTTTTAGAAGAATTTTCACAAGTGTTCAATATCAGATAAATCGATTGAAGCACAAAAGAGATTGAGGGTCAGTACCTTGGAATGGGAGAGTTTCACCATTAGAACCCTATCATAGAGGTTTAGAACTCCATTAAAGCTGAGAATTGATTCATAATTGCTGGAACGCTACTAGTAATTGGGAATTGAGAAATAACACTTCAATGGCAAGGTTGAGATATAAAAAACGTAAAGTCTCTCAATAAACACCAAGTTATAAAACCAACTAAAAGATTACAAATGCTTAAAACCGTAATTAGAAGAAACTAAGTACTCAACTCTATGAAAAACCCAGAAAAATATGAGAAAACACTCCTAAAGAAAGAGCCAAAACCCTAGAATCGAACCTCTTTAACTCGCCCTAAAAGTGAGCTTTTAAATACAACTCACTAGTGATCCTAAAGTAGTGATCGAAGACGAGGGTGCCCTTTGAACCAAGATTGAAATTCGCCTCAAACTCGAAAGATCGCATGTTGGTGTTCCAGACAGCTGCTAGTGTGGTACCTGGCACTGGTGCACCAAAACAACAACCTGGGTACTTCCACTGTCGGGTCTGGGTACCCGCACCACTACTCCACTTCATGTGGGTACAGACCGCTAGTGTGGTATCTACCACGCCCCACAAGCCACCCCTCTTCACTTTGGGACCACTGGGGCCTCCCCGACGCCGGCCCGACCGACAACGATGATCACGCTGTTCTCTATAACCAAATCACACAAAAATGCACTGACATCAAAACCTATATAATATAAAAACTAGAGAAAAGGTCAAAAGAACTTATTCATACAAAATGAAAGTTAAAACATAAGCCTACGTTTAAACCCTATATAATGTCGTGACTTTATGTATCCACAGTTCCTGTGAGTTATCTTCAACTCTTTTATTCAATTGAGCCATACGGTATGGTTCCTTAGAAATGGGAGTTGTTCCATGTGTACAACTAATGTATGATCTACTTCTTTCCAGATATTCCCAGAATTTCGAAACACATCAGAAATTCCTTACTACCAGAATTTTTTCCACATCTACTTGACTCCTTTATCGGCACCAAAGCCAAAAAAGGCTTCACAACCTTCCCGCAATCGCTTCTGGGGCTTGTATAGTTGAAATTACATTTATCACCCAGATTGGATACCATGTAATCGTTACTCCGACAGTCAAACATTTAAGTCTTACTCGTTTTCTTATCACAATCAACTATACCATGTTCGATAACCAATCCATTCCCAAAAATTCAATCAAACTCATGAAACGACAAAGCAAGAAGATCAAGAAACTCTTTATCAGAGTCATTAGTGACGCCTTATACACTCGACTCAAAACTATGCCCAGGGACTAGTAATCGTTATTAGTCATATGGTAATTTCTTACCGATGGCATTCTATTGAACATATGTTCAAGATAGATGTGAATGAGTAGCTGTCTATCAAAGCATGCATCTCAATGGCATAAAAGAGAGGTCACCAAAGAATCACTCGTGAGCATTCGATCCTCACGAGCCTTCATAAAGATAAGCCTCATGTCAGTCAGAGGCATGGGATGATCCAATATCTTTGACATCGCACTCACATCCCATGCTGAATCAGCTTCACCCCGATCCCGAGTCGAAGGTGGTGCAACGATCTCCCTCCCGCCACTACCTGCAAACTTCTATTATTCCCCGACTCTCGGGATACCATTATCAAGTGTTCAAGGTTTCCACATCTCAAACGATCCTCCTCAATAATCTACACACGCCCAATGTCGCCTATGGCAGGGAAATGATTTCATTGTCCAATTAGCACCTTTACTTAACTAGGTACCACTGCATTTCCCGTTTTCACCTCTTGTAGCCGAACCCCGTATCGACTCAATCAGACCTCTAGCTTCTTTTACCTGCCGAAGAAGCTCCTTTAGAAAAATTCTTCTTCTAAAACCTTCTTACAACTTCTGCTTCGTGATCTTTATTTTCTTGCCGCCGCTTAGCACCAACCGATGAAATTTACTTCACAAATATCGCGGACAGGCTGATATCTTTATGGACTATCAGGAACCATCTTGAACTGTCTACACCGAAATTCCTCAATGAGAATCGACCGGTGCATACTTACCGAGAGCGGCTAAATTCTTTCTCATATTCACCACCGATAAGTTCCTTTGCTTCCAAATTTAGAACTGCTTTCCATGTAGTTTCGATACATATCGTAAACATATTTAGCCTCAACTCGGAAAGCAAAGAATTCTATGGCATAGGATTTCCAACTGGACTCTAACACTAGCTTCCACAATCACACAGTTCTTTACTTCCTACAATAGTGAGACTACACATCATATTTCCTAATCTGAGGCATCTAACTTCCTCCAATATTCTTTATAGCTTTTCTAACCAAAATCGCTTATCTGACTCTTCCATAGCTCATTCCATGGAATTCCTCAACCCCATGTCTTCTTATCAGTCTATCGGGCTTAACTGTCAAACTTCCAATACCCGAGCCATGTCTCGAGATATATTCAAAGAAGGTCGGCCTGGGCTTGGTGGGGGTAAGTCAGAGGGCTCGTCGAGCAACCCATGATCTCCAGGGTTAACACTCTCCGCTGCTTCCTCAACTAAATTCGAAGGATGATCCATATATAGAAAACACAAGACACAAGGACATCCACATTATGCTAACATATTACGGGGACACAGCTTTCGATCCTATATTTCTATGCCGTAGTCGCTTAAACTCTAGACTTCGATACCACTTACTTGTTGCGCCCAACCCCCACTCTAAGCTTAAGATTAGGACGCTTGACGGACTGAGACTTTAACCTGTTTTCTTTACTCCAGGCCTAATTTTATATATATTTTCATAAAGAAATAAAATTTGTAACATATACATATAAAACAACCACCGTAGTGGTGTTCATAATCTTCTGTACATATATCCGAGTCCCATTTACTGGTTCTTATACAATTTAACTATTACAAAACTCTACATTTACATATACGAAAACAAATCAAAAGCCTACTTAGGGTGGGCTTCTATTGCTGTGTTAGCTCTAGCAGATGCGGAATGTCATGAATGTCCTCTTTGGTACCTACATGGATGAAACACCCGTGCTAAGCTTATAGCTTAGTGGGAAACATATAACATATATGACCAATTTTTGATCCTTAATTTTAGTATACATATACACAAATTATAAACATATACTTTACATATCATATGCATCTTTCAGATCATTTGTATTTTTCATGCCTTTTCATGTGTCATGTTTCATATTATCTTCTATCATCTTGTATCATTTTTTTGCGCCCGTATATTCCAAAGACGGATACGGAGAATCGATATACCGAAGGTATCATCATCAGATGAAACAACAGACCATGTCTGGCCTATATGGCCCAAACGGGGCTGTATATACCCAAAGGTATCATCACTGTACGAGACAATGACCTATGCCTGTATTATGTGACTCAAATGGGGCCGTTTTAATGACCTAAACGGGGCCGCTTTAATGACCCAAACGGAGCCAACTTATAACTTGTAATCCCTCATAGGCAATGGCTACTTGTCTATCCACTTTGGAATATGTGCAAGAAACAGGATTATTAGGTTTTTATTTGAGTTAGGGATATCATACTAGTCATTTACATGTTTGTATTAATGCTCTCACGTGTTCATATTTCATATATCAACCATTCTTTACTTATTACTCAAATACTTACATTGAAATATTTCATACAACAAATGGCTTCACTCTTAACGAATGTTCAATCTAATGGGTTCAAATTTAAATACACTTTAACAAATTTAGCGAGATTTGTTCTCCCCAAGTCTAGTTTACCCAAATGAATAACTCAATTTGAATGATTGAAACTCAACTTATGGCCTAAATACCAAAATGTCAAACACAAAAATCAGACGAACCGAAATCCGGGACCACCCGAAACAGAGCCTAACTTTTGACAAATTTTTTAAGTCCAACGGGTCCAAATTTGGATAAACTTATTTCAAGAATATTTGTTCTCTTAGAAGCCCAGTTAACTCAAAATGTGAATCACTCACTCGAGGAGTGAAACTTAACTTATTGCCTAAATATCAAAACTGTTCCGAAACACCAAAACTGTATCAAAATTGAACCAAAATTGACTCGAAAACAGAGCCTCATTTTGATGAATTTTCTGGGTCCAATGGGGTCCAAATTTGAATACACTTTTATTTCTCAAGGATATTTGTTCTCCGAAGTCTAATACCCAAAATTCAATCACCTAATTGATAGTGATGTACCTAAGTTACGGCCATGAAATAAACTGGTTTTGGGAAATTTTTTCACAAAGATCTCCCATAAAACCCCAACATTTCCTTTATACAAACATTTCTCAATTGAGGATCACAACCAACTCAAACAACCATATAACACATTTAGAAAAGTTAGGGTTTTCCTAACTCAAACATAAACAAGGAAGGAGTTTGAGGAGTTTCCAAACCTTGTTTTTTTGTTTTGAAACAAACTTTCCTCTTCTTCTTTCTTCTAGCTTGAACCAAGATGAACCAAAACCATGGATTTACAGCCAAATGACCTCTCCTTTCTCCTCCTCCATCGAATTTCTCTAAATTTCTAGTTCTTTCTTTCACAAATGAGAAAATATCTCATTCAAGACCAAAATTTGTCTTATCTCTTTTCCTTCATTAAGGTCTTGTTTCACAAAGCCATTTTTTGGCTTTTTTTTTTTGTTTTTTTCCTTTTTTGCATTTTTTAGTCATTTATTTTTCTTTCTTTTTCAATTCAACTTCAATATGTTCTATTTCAAGGTAAACTTATTATCTATTACCCTTAAGTCCTAATATGACATTTTACTATTTTACCATTCACTCTTGCATTAATTTCGGTTTTATCATTTTTCGTTCTTAGCAATATAAATTTTGAAAAAAAAATACAAATTTAACTTATTTTATACCCTAAACATGTTATAGAACTGCGAGGGTATATTTTGGGGTGTTACAAGATGTACCAAAGGTTGTTAGATGGCTTTCTTAATCCAGAGTTTGTTTCTAGGGTTGTGAAATTTTTGGAATTTGCTTGTGCTCATTCAGAGTGGATGGATGGGGAAAAAATAAAGGGTCTGTGTTGGAGATCCAAGGGTTAGAATCGCCAGTTTCTTGATTTTGAGACAGTGAAATACCATCTGCTGAGATATTTTTTCAAACCAGAGTATTTTGTGTGGAATAAGCATGGGAAAACATATGAAGTGATATATGAGCATCATTGTATGGATTCCGCCGATCCTTATAATCCAATGAATGATTATCATACGACGCTATGTATACAGGTCATTCCTTCAATCAAAATTATGAAAATGTGAGAATCATATACGAGCATCATTTATGATACTTGATGTCACAATAATCCGTCAGGGTCGTAGTGAAAATCATTCACGCTATTAGTGGTTGCAGTTTCAATATCAAGGCCGATCACCATCTCGTCTGAATGCATTTGATGCAATAGCTAAACTAATGAAAGAGGTTGTGCCCAAAAAGAATCTTATCATTGAAAGCTTTTATGAAACAAAGTATATGGTTCGTGGCTTAGGTTTACCAATCGAGAAGATACATTGTCACCCCAATACGCATGACGACAGTAGAAGATTTGAACAAGACTCGTAGGTTCTGCGGACCATCCACGTTTCAAGATAAACGACAACGCTAATTGAAAAGGGAGAAAGAAAATCAATGTGGCCTTCAAGAAAATGTATTACTTTCCTTTGAAGGATCGACTTCTCGGATTATATTCATCTAAAGCCACTGCTAATGAAATGAGGTGGCATGCAGAAAATGTGGTCGAGGATGATGTAATGTAACGTCATTCCGATTCTATTGCTTGGAAGCACTTCAATGATGTTCACCTTGATTTTTCAATAGAAGTTAGAAATGTAAAGCTCGGCCTTTGTACAAATGGGTTTCAACCTTTTGGCCAATTTGGGCAACAATACTTGTGTTGGCCTGTTATTGTGACTGTGTATAATACCTCCATGGTTATGTATGAAGGATACATCCATGTTCTTAACTATTCTTATTCTAAGACCTCGGAATCCTAAAGACAAGTTAGATGTGTACTTGGCGTACCGATACATGAGTTAGAATAGTGTTATGGGATTACGTTGAAGCATTTGACATCGAATCAAAATTTTCGCTTGTAAGCAAAGATTGATGTGGACTATTAAATGACTTTCCTATGTATTCAATGTTGTCTAGATGGTCAACAACAGACGGTCGGGGTTTATTCCATTGGCATGGAGGACTGTGATTCCTTCCAGACTAAATAGGAGCAATAAGTAGTCCCGGTTTGACAATCATAGGAAGTTCTCGGAACTTGATCATCCATTTAAGGTATTAAGAGGCATTTAAAAAACAAAATTGTGACAATATGCACCTCTCCAGTTAGATTAGGTTTAGAGATACTAAACATTAATTGATCCTTTGGGTTTGAAGAAGGAGACCGAATTCGATGCTTATGACATTAATAAAGGGATTAGTCAATCATGTGGTTGGACAAAACGCAAAGATATTCTGTGGATTTTCCATATCGAAGCCTTTATCTAATGACACAACCTTGATGTCATGCAATATCGAGAAGAATGTGTTCGACGACTTGTTTAATACAATGTTGAATATACATGGTAAACAAAGACACTCTTAAATCAAGGTAAGAACTCAATACCTATTATCTGAAATAACCCTCGATCGCTATTTCAACTATGCAAATGCCCTAAGGCTTGCTACACCTTAGATAATAGGGCTAAGGAGTTGTTTGATTGGTTAACTAAATTGAAATTTCCTGATGGTTACATGTCTAACATGGGTAGATGTGTGGATAAATAGAGATTGAGGTTGTTTGGAATGAAAAGTCACGATTGTCATGTCTTCATGCAAAGGTTGATGCCTATAGCATTTCGAGAACTACTACCTGCTAATGTGTGGAAGGCTATCATCGAGCTTAGCTTGTTTTTTAAAAGTCTAACTGCAACAGTAATTACAAATGAAGACATGGCAAGACTTGAATCAAACATCCCAATTATTTTATGAAAGTTGGAAAGAATATTCCCTCCAAGTTTTTTTGATTCTATGGAACATCTTCTAGTTCACTTGCTCTATGAGGCATGCATTGTAGGGCCAATGCAATTCCGATGGATGTATCCATTTGAGATGTTAAAACCTAACTTGTAAATCATAATGGTCAATAACCTTGAATAGTGCATGAGTCTTACTTAGCATATCATTTTATAGGTATCTTTCTCGAAATTGAAGCTCAATATCAAGAATAAGGCAGGGAGTCTGATATGCACTTATATCAGTTGAGAAGCATCAAGAAATTTATTCAGATGCTATTTCGAGGATCATGTACAAACAGCAAGGACCGTGTTTCAAAATTTCGAAGGTGGTGGAGATTATATTCCATCGGATGATCCTTAAATCTATCACTTTCAAATAGAGTAGATCACTGTCGTTCCAATGCGACATATGACTCAACAAGAATATAAGGCACTACCCCACATTTTGCTTTTAACTGCACAAACAACCATAAGTCGCACTTCTTTTTTATGAGTCAAACATCTCCTATATATTATATTGTTTACAACTCGATTATATTTTTACTTACATATCCAAAATTCTATCAAACAATATGATTTACACTGATATGTTGCAACATCTCAATCCAAACATAACAAATACAAAAATTGATGCTAAACTTGAGATGGACTTTGCTATTTGGTTCAAAGCATATGTAAGCCTTCAAGCTCACCAATTAAACTTAATATTATTAACATGTATAAAATACCTATATTCTATCGGGTCCAAGCGTAAGATCCAAAACTCTAGTATCCATAACAACTTCATACAAGACTCGCAGTGCGTCTATTAGGAACTGCTCAAATATATAATGGCTATTTTGTAATGGATACAAGTTTCAAACATGGATGGTGCAAGTAAAATGCTTAATAAACAGTGGGTTTAATCAAGAAGCTAAATTATGTACCTATAATGCTAATATTAGGCGGTCACAAGAGAAGTAGTGGAAGTGGAATATATTAATTAACTGATGCCAATTAAGTTTAATACCCTTCTTCATGTGCGACACGGATCCTACTTAATATGGGTAAGAGTTCATGAGTTAGCAATATTGTCAGGCAAACCAGAGAAGACGATATAATTTTATATCGATCTGTCTGAATCGCTGACACAACCCGCAGACACTTATGGACACGGACCCGACATTACGAAAATCTAGCAGAGTCTCCTTGTACGGAGTCACACCAAATACATAACTCGTATAAACTCCGTCCCCAAATGTCTAATATAATGTGTTTATGATTTAAAATGTACCACTGGGGCCCATAAACAATACTCAATATACATGCCAACTATGAATCCAACTATATACTCAATAGCATAAGAGTCAATATGTTTACTCTTATACAATACATACATTAAACTTAAAAAGTTCTAATACATGTATACATCAAAGCCACAACCCAGCTTTCTTCTAATCCTCGGTCTCTAGGACGAGTCGTCCCCTCGCACGCTCCCTGTACCTGTAAAATAATATCCCTCGACAGGGTGAGCTAATGCTCAGTAGTGGAATCGCCCTAAGTAGGCTACTCACCACCTAAGTGCAGTGCAATGTTCCAATGAAAACACACATTCAAGCAAATGCATGATCCTACTTGAATGTCTACATGACCAACTCAGATCCCGAGTCCTCACCGACTCCATCACACTCGCCTAAGCCTCGTATGAAAATTATTATTTTGTTAATTTGTGGACAACCCTCCGATGTGTATATATCAATTGGGCCGCTCCGACGATTGATATTTTTAAATTTGGACTACCCTCCGATAATTAATATTTTTTAGACAACCCTCCGAACCGTTTTCTCTAGACTCATCTCATGCAATTACCCCATAGTCCTGGTGTTTTAAAATAAGATATGGAAATGCACAGCATATTCCAATACGTTTAATTCACAGTAAATATATAAAACATGCATATATTTTACAAAAATTCTAATCACACAATCATGTCATGTAAATTAATTAATTCATACATCAAATTAGCTCACTTAATAATGATCAAACACGAGCACGAATTAAATCACTCGACAAAAATACACATTTTCACAAAAAATATATTTTAGGAATATGATCGCTTCTGGGAATAGTGAAACCCTGGTTTCTATTCTGGTGTTCAAGAAAATCATCTGCCTGTTCTGTTGAACCTGGCACTACGCCATTCTGCCAGTCCAACCCATTACATGATTTATCACAAAAGCACAATTAAATCAACCCAAAACAGCCGTGGAGCAGTCATGGGCTGCTCCATTTTGGTTTCAAAAATTATATCAATTCGGTCCCAAGTTTTGGGACCGATCAAACGGCCCCTAACGGCCTCATTCGACTCAAACATTCGTAAAACACTTAAAATGGGAATAAAACTCAAGTAGGGAGAAACCTCACCTCTCTGAAGTTCAGTGAAACCTAAATCTGGGTACTAATGCCTCCTCCGCAGTAAAGAAGCTCTTCTTGTCCCTATAATCGTTGCACTCCGCCTGACGCCTCGTATTTCTGTGAGAGAGAAGTTTCTCTCTCTTTAAAGAAATCTCAAAAACTTGGCTACTGGATCTCCCCAAAATGCATTTCACGTTTTTTGGCTCATTTTTGCTTGAGAAGAAGCACTATTGCCAACTGTCTTTGTGCGACTTTAAAAATCAAATCCCATAATGACCATTACGTCCCTTCATTTCCCGCTTTGACATTCATTTCTATCTCTACATTCATTTTCTATCATTTTACTTATGCCACTTATGACACCTGAGTACTTATGACTTTCGTCAGATCACCATTTTTCGACACCAAACGCGATGCTCGAAAAACGTGTCGACTCCCATCGCTCCTGAATTTGACCAAATTTTTCGTGCTAGCTAAATTTCGTAAGATGATTCCAATGGTGAAACTGGCTATTATCCAGATCTAGAGAATTAATTACGATTTTTAACCTAGAAATTATAAAATCGTGAACCGAAATTACGATTTTGCCATTTTTCCAAAATTGAATTTCGGGTCTTACATTCTCCCTCCTAAATAGTTCTGGCCCCAAATTCGACAATCATAACACTCACATGCATGGGCGCAACGTACACATGCATGTAAACAAATATTTAAATCTTAACCACTAAACTACGACCTTCATCTCAAACAGAAAGGATGGTGGCCCGCATCGTGTCCCAAGGCCTCCCACGTGACCTCCACCCATAGTGCCTCCATAGGTACCCCTCACTCAGCCTCACCCAGACAAGGCCGCAAACCTTATCACTTCGCTTATCAACAATGCACACTAGTCCCTCCCTCGAAGGTCCCATCCGCATAACCTCATTCGTCTCTTAATCCACCACATGAGCCGGATCTCGAGTATTTTCTGAGCACGAGACGTGAACACTGGGACACCGACATGCGGAGCAAGAATGCTAACCTAAGACGTTAATCCAGGCTCTACCTCCGAGTATCTCGAAGGGTCCAATGAACCTCTGGGCGATACCCTCGCGCTTGCCAAACCTCGACCAATTCCTTTCTAGGGCATCACCTTCAAGAAGACATGATCCCTACCAACTCTAAGGGTCAATCGCACATCCGTATAGCTTTCTATCGCGCCCGGGAAATGAGAAGACGTTTTTCGTATCAAGCTCACCTTCTAAGATGTCTCTAATCAAATGGACGGTGATGAGCTCTCTGCACCTGGTCCCGGCACAATGTGACACCTTGTGGCCTCCATCACGATTACCTCATGTGGTGCCATCTGTATACTCGCAGATGCTTGTTTGTAGGCGGAATTCTAAAGGTGATGCTCCTCGGTGCCCTTATGATCCGGAGGCAGCATGCTCGTAGCATGTCCTCTAATACATGTATAGTCCTCTCGGTGAAGCCATCTATACGAGGATGGAGCCGTTAGCCACTCATCGATCGGTAGTGTGCCCCATGGCCTTTTGAAACTCTTCAAAGTGCGCCATAAACCTCGGGTTTTGTCCAGGCACTATGGATCTTTGGTACTCCATGTAGTCGACTATCTCTCGAATGTATACTTGGTGGGAGATCTCTCGAGCGGGGTCGTGTACGGTGAAAATGTCTTGGAGCTTAAGTGAGGCGGGAGCCACTTCCTCCTGTCTGGCATCGTAGCCACGCTTCATCCGTAGCGAGTGGCTCACAAAGTCCGTCGTGACGTGCTCCTTCTACTCATTACCTCCGATGGCTGAAATGGCCACTGGCATACGGTGCTCATCCTTAACTGGCGACATGTGAGACAGCCAGCGGAACAAAGTCCCCCTCGTGTCTCTTCATCCCTGCTCGATAATGCGTGACGAAGATCACGGTACATCTGCGTGCCACTGGATGCGGCAAATCGAGACGTTAGAGCTCGAGAATCCTCATCTCTCAAATCGGTCATTGAGAACCACTACATCCCTATATCGAAGACTACCATCTACGTGACAGTCCGGCCCTTGTCGCACCCATACGGCATGCCAGTGCTGATGGACTGCTTATCTGCAAATCCTGTTTGGGACTCAATCACTGCGCTCCGCGAGGCGGTGTAGCCACTAAACTCCCCCAGCGTGCCCAGATGCACTTTCATTTGTCTTTGTGTGGTATCCACGATCCCGAGCATCCGCCACTCTGAGAAGCTATACTAGCCAGCTCCTCGTGACTTAGGCCCGGAGTGCATCAGCGCATTGCCACGGATGGCAATGCAGTGAAGTCATAATCTACAGAAACTCCGTCCATACTGCGTTGCCTCCTTGAGGCCCATTGCTGAAGTAATAGCCCGAGACTTTGTGGAGTAAGAATTGCACCTCGAACTCCTCGCGCCATATGAGTAGTGGGGCGCGAGAATCTGAGGCGAGACAGCTGACAGCCAACTCCATGTAGTGTGTGGGAGTAGTGCGCCGTGATTCTTCAAATTGTAGCGGAACCATAAGCTACTACCCATGGGTTCACATCAAAACACATCCCAATCCAGGCCCTCGAGCATCACAATGTATGTACACAGCTCATGTCAAGACCCATCGAGATGGGAGGTGAAGTAAGTCCTCTTCAACTCTGGAATGCCTCCTCGCATCAGTCATCCCAATCAAGATTGACCTCCTTAAGTCAACCTAGTCATACATCTTGCCTATCTTGATCAAATCCTCAATGTAGATCATCCTGTAATCATTATTGTCCGGCTTCGTGTCTGAGGAAGTGAAACGGCCTCTCCCAACTCATGTGCCTAGGCCTTCTGCAGGTTGGTGACCTCGATGTTGACACCGTATACAAAGAAATCACCTCGATAAGCAGACTACGCACTTGTGTGAACTTGGCGTCTGTGCAGAAGTGGTCTCTCGATAAGCGTAAAGCGATCCTCATGAGTGATGCTCATGTGCTCGCTCTGTGGGGAGTAGATCGAATGTCATCCACAGGAACTCGACAAAGTATTGCAGTCTAAATAGAGGTTTAGAATATCCTATACACCAGAGATCCTGAATCTGTGGCGTTCGTCGATCAAGGGCATCGCGTAAACTAAAAAAGTGCGTAGTAACGTCAGAAAGCGTTGTCTTGGGACCCCATCTCCCACAACCCTCGGCTGATGGTAACTAGTGCGAAGTCTATCTTAGGTAGACTGCTCCTCTCGACGGAATCAGACAAATCGTCAATCCTCGGTAATGGAAGTGCAGATTCTTGGTGTAACCCTATTCAAGCTGTCGTAATCGATGCAGTGAAAGTGCTTATCCTTCTTCTTCGTAAACCAGGCGGGCGCCCCGTCTGGTAAGAGTTCTCGATCTAATGAGCCCTTATCCAGTGGCTCTTGTAGCTGGACTGCGGGTTCCGCAGCTCCAACGGTGACATCTATGCGAGGAGTCATGAGATGAGTGAAATGCAAAGGTGTAACTCGTCTTGAAGTCACCTGTGGAAGTAGTCCGAAGATTATCATCTGGAAAACATCCACATACTACTTTTTAAAGTAGATCTAAGTCTAGTCTCCTCGGCCTCTAGAATAAGGCTATTGCCAACTTGATTAAGCATCTGATATACGGACTCATATACTATAAGGGTAAAATACAAGCCTTGTCCTTGAAATGCTACCTGAGTAAAATCCTGTGTAGGCGAGTAACCACTCCTACGCTCCTGATCGATAACGACCACCTTAAGTTGTCCACTAATCCATCCCCAGGATGACATCGAACTCTGACATGTCAAGCAGTCACTCAGGTCCTTTGTGGTACAGAGTCCACGGATCTCAACTCGCAACCTGCGACATATCATCCTATTCGCACACTGAAAATCCTAGGAGGAACTCACGTCTATTGGCTTCTTTAAGGTCTCAACCTTTGAAGCTGACTCTCTCTCTATGGTCAGGGTTGTCCCTGACCATGGAATCCATATCTTATCGAAATGAGAGTCCTCTGATCCTATTGAATGGAAAACTTCAGCCATTCTCAAATCTCTTAACCTTGTGGCCATGTAATCATCAACAAATCGGGCTAGCTCTGTGAACTGAATCCACCAATCCATCACGATCATCGCCCCCTGCCAAAAACTCTGGAACTCTTGAGCCTTCGCATGCCTGCATGATGGCCCAGATGCTTACCCATGAGCGATCACGAAACTCTTGCCATGTCATAGCCTCTAAGTCTCTAGAGTCCTTGCCCCATTCCACCATCTTTTGGGCCTCTTTCTTCAGTGAGCATGACCTAGTCTAATCGAGTCGCGTCGGGGTAATCCTCCGTAGCCTCGCTTGCTTTTCCTCGTCTTGCATGAACCGGTAGTGCATACCATCGGATCCTCCCCACAGAATGTTTCCCGAAGGATGATGCGCCTGACCTGGGGTCTGGGACCTCCCGATTACTGCTAGCGACTGTGCGAAAGCAGCTACGTAATACCTCTCTGAGTCTTGGTAAAAAAACTGGCGATCAAATCTTTGGCGGCTGAAATTCCGAATGTAGAGGTGTTTGACGGTCACCAGTGGGCCGTCTCTACGTCCTCGATCCTCTATAGCCATCTACGAATTAACATGTGATTAAATCTAAATCGATGCTCTGCAAGGCATAAACATCAGGGACACTAACCATACACATATTCGATTATTATACACATTGTCCCTTGCATTTAGAACAATGCAAGGCAATCAGATACAATTTAAAATATTGTTTTCAACAAAATTTTATTTTCACAAATTTCATTTGAAAATTTTACTTTGAAAAATTTATCTAATTTTATTTGTTTGATTTTTATTATTTTATTAATTTTTTTAAAATATTTTTTTCCCATTTATTTCCAGCTATTGGAAAATACAAAAAAAATATACACCATTTTTCATTTCCAAGATACTCAAATAAATTTATAAAATTTAATTTCTTCAATTTTCTTCCATCTTACAACGTGTAAAACCTTATAAAATTATATTCTTCACCTCATTTTTTTTTCATTTTCTTGAACACTCAAATAAATTTATAAAAATTTATTTTACCCCATTTTCTTCAATTTTACTACTTGTAAAATCTTAGAAAATTATTTTCTTCTCCTCTAAACCAAATAGTATACCAAAATTTATTTATTTATTTTTTTCTTTTTAATACGGACATGTTGCTCAAAACATTTCTCAAAACCTCATGATCAACACTAAACACAGTATTTCAACATGCATTTATTAATTATTTTTCAAACCAGGTAAATTAATTACAATTTTATTTCATTTCGATTTACACCTTTGTAGCTCCTAAGATTTGTTTTCCAACATAATAGAGTGCAAATTACAGCACCCAGGCATCACCTTAACATATCACAAACCATGTGCATAAAGCACCATTCATAACACCAAACTCATGTATACCATGATCACACATCAAACACCATGCATCAGGTGTTCCTGGTTTATCCAGTGATTTCCTAGCTAATCCTCATACCTACATAACATCAAACTACACCTAGTGGTGATGGATACCCAAACGATGGAGATGATGGTATCGTAAATAAGATCAAAGTGGCCCACAGATCTGGGAGGATGATTGACTCACTTTTGATAAATGGCATGAATCTCACGGATGGGTGTTGTTTTTCATGTGAGTAGGCGATCTCACTTCTTTACTTGAGAGGGCTCTTCTGCGAATATAGCACTGCATAGGCACAGCATTCCTGACGTTCAATCCTACTTGATTTATGATTTAAAACCTTCACTTGGGCCCATAAACTGTACTCAATATCATTTGACTATGAATCAATTACTTACTCCAATAGTTACAAGAGTCAATATGTTTTACTCTTATACAATATACATTAAACTTAAAAGTTCTAATGCATGTATGCATCAGAGCCCATGACCGGCTTTAACTACAATCCTCGAGTCTCTGGAATGGTCGTCCCTACGCACGCTCACCGTAGCATAGAATATTATCCTCGACGGGTGAGCTAGTACTCGGTAGTGGAATCGCCTAATTGGGCTACTCACCACCTAGTGCGGTGCAGTATTTCAATGAAACACACATTCAAGAAAATGCATGATCCTACTTGAATGTCTACATGACCCGACTCGGATCCAGGAGTCCCTCTTGGGAGCTCCTTCACACTCGCCTAGAAGCCTCGTAGCAGAAATTATTATTTTTGTTAATTTGTGGACAACCCTCCGATGTGTATATATATCAATTGGGCGCTCGAAGCGATTGATATATTATTTGTTGTTGTGGACAACCCTCGGAGTGTGTATGTATCAATTGGGCGCTCAGGCGATTGATATATTATTTGTTGTATGGACTACCCTCTAATGAACATCAATTGGAGCCGCTCCGACTGATTGATATTTTAATTTGGACTACCCTCAGATAATTAATATTTTTTAGACAGCCCTCCAGACAATTTTCTCTATAGACTCATCTCATGCACTCCTCCTATAGTCACAGGGCATTAATTAGATATGGAATGCATGTATGTCAATTCAATACATTTAATTCACGAAATAAATATATAAACATGCATATATTTACAAAAATTTAATTCACACAATCATGTCATATAAATTAATTAATTCATACATCAAAATTAGCTCACTTAGACGATGATCAAACACGAGCAATTTAATTTAAATCACTCGACCAAATACACATTTCAAAAAAATATATTTTAGAACCATGGGAATAGTAGAACCTAGGATTTACTATTCAGAAAATCCTAAAATCATCAGTTCACTTAGTAGACCGCAATTCACGACCATTCAGTCACTCATCCAACCCATTACATGATTTATCACAAAAGCCGCAATTAAATCAACGAAAGCGATGCGTGGAAAGCGGTCATGGCTGCTCCATTTTAATTTCAAAATTATATCGATTAGGTCCCAGCGAGTTTTGGTGATCAAATGACCCTACTTGGCCTCATTAAACTCAAACATTCGTAAAACACTTGAAATGAATAAAACTCAATTAGGGAAAACCTACCTCTACGGGTTTGAGAAACTCCTAAATCCAGTATCCGCGACCACTCTCGCGTAGAGCCCGGTTCTCCTTCTTGTCCGAAGGCCACGAGGCCAATTGGATCGCACAAATATTTCTAGGGTTTCTCTCTCTCTAAAGAAATCTCAAAAACTTGGCTACTGGATCTCCCCAAATGCATTTCACGTTTTTTGGCTCATTTTTATTGGAGAAGAAGCCTTTATTACAACTTTTGTCAACTAGTGACTTAAAAATCAAATCCTGTGGCCATTCGTCATACATTTCCCGATTTTGACATTCGACTCCTATCTCGTGAGTCATTTCATCATTCTCTCTCATACAACATGTATAAATTACTTATTATATATAAGCTTGTGCATGAAGTCGTTTCTGACACGAAGCAACGATGCCTCGAAAAATGTAAAACTAAGTATCTCTAGATTGATGAATTTTCACGTGCTAGCTAGATTTCGTAGATGATTATGATGAAATCCGTTTCATTATCAGAGATACAGAAAGAATTAATTACGGATTTTAATGAAATTATAAAGGTATGGCTTAGAAATACGATTTGCCCTTTTCAAAAATTAAATTTCTAGAGGTCTTCTGGTGTCTGGCAATGTGGCGATAAATATATTTTTATTTATTACCTAAGTTTGCAAAGACAAGAGGATTGATTGGTAGGTGGCATCGAAATCAGAGCAGAGGAGTTGTTGTGATGCTGGGAAGCTTTTCAAGGCGACATATGTGCTGAGGCCTCTCCATTTCAAGATGAGTTAATTGAAATCCACAATGTTGAAATTACTGAAGAAGATCAACAAATGACATTAAATGATAAAAAAGGTGACCCAGAAAAAAATTATGGAAGAAGAAGAAGGATTACAAACATAAAGTTCATCTGATTTAGAGGATGAATTAAATTTAAATGATATGAATGAAACTAATAGTTAATAAAAGTGAATTTGTAGCTAAATAAATTACAGTATAAGTATTTCAATTATTAAAATTGTCTTTTTTAAAAAAATTTCATTTAGTTTGAAGTCGAGGTTGTGCTGGAAGTGTACCCATGAGGGATAGTCGAGGACGAGGCATTGGAAGGGGTCGTTCTTAAATCTTCGATGATAGGCTCAGACATTGACATTTGCGGTCATGCCTCTAAATCTCCCTGGAATTTGAGAGTCCATCTAAGCTCTTGGACCATCCATGAGATACCTCCGAACATCCCTTCTGGGATTAGACCTTGAATCACAGCCACATATACTCATCACCTTGGTTTAGTTAGATGTGGAAGAAGAGCTATATGGGTAGTCGTAAGAGACTATGGTGCATGATGGGAGTGAGACATTTAATCCTATTTAATTTAATAGTTAATTGGGCACATACTAGGGTCAATACTTGTACGTTTATATAATTCTGCGACTTTGTTGGTGCAGGATGTCATCTGATATGCGTATTTCAGAGGGCAGCTACATCAAGATGGATACAAGTGGCCCGAGAGTTCGAGATTTATATTGTGGTAATTTCATTGAAATAAATGTTTAGGTTATAAAAACTTGTGTATTTTGTTGATTTAAATTTTAATAAAGTGACATTTAGCCAATTATGTTTGAGATATTTGAATGTGATGATTGAAATGCTTATTAATTCAAGATGAGTATTTGTTTAGTTATAGCATGATTTACATATATTGAGGTGTCAAATAATGCAGATGTGAGTTGATATGAATTGGTGGATTTATTGGGAATTGGTGAATAACTAAATTTGAAGAACAGTATGAGTAATTTTTTGGATGTCACAGTTTTAGAGCGCCGTTTTTAATATATATATAGCAACCTTGTATATAAATTATGTTGAGATAGCAGATGTGACATGATTGATAGCGATAATTTTCAAATTGATGTTGTTGGATTATTGCTTTCTAAGTTGTATATATTGAGGAATTGTCAAATAATGCTTGAATGTGAGTTGACATGAATAGGTGGAATTTATTAAGGAGTGGTTAATGTACGTTAGAAAAACATTCTTAGGTAATTTTTGGATGATGCATTTTTAGGGAGACTGCATGATTTTTCATTTTAAGTCGTATGTGTTATTCTTTATGTGCAGTACTATGAGTGGGAGGATGTTTGGAATGGGATGGGTGTAAGGAGATTGTGGAGGCTGTTTCGCAGAAGTAAGGATGTCTTAGAGAGAGAGAGAGGGAGAGCTGCATTTGTGTGGGTGGGGTGTAGTAGGGGATGGAGCCTTGGTGAGATGGTGCTATAGACCAATCAAATAGTAGTATTCATTCGAGAGAGTAAATCGTAGTGAGGCTATTGGACTAGGATCTGGATTATCATGACATAGCTCACGAATTAGTATCGATTAGTGAGCATAAGATGGATTATAAGAATTTTTACATTTTTAAATTATCTCAATTTTCTGCATATCCCCAATATCCTATTGTTTATTCAAGAAATGAATGAGGTTCCCCGTGTTGAGCAAGATCTGGCTTGACTCTTTCACTGGGGACCTATACGAAACTCAAGGATGCGAGTTATATTGATCAGCGTCGAGACAGAGTGGCGTGAAGTACTTTCGAAAAACCTATCTTACATCTAGCCCCCAAGCTGCTATGGTTTCATACTTGGCGTTTGTTTCGAGGAAGAGATACGGGGAGCTAATTGCTATGGAATCTTAAGATGAATTTGAAACCATGTTCCTTTAGTGAAGGAAGATGAGGATCATATATTCCTATAAGGTATTGAGGGCTTCATCCCTGGCGGATATGTATCACGTAGGTCGAAATAAATCATCGACTTTGCATCGATAGTTCTACATCCTCGGCACCCATGGGTATGCTGCATGTGGATCAGGCAGTAGGCACGATATCTGGATTGCAGAGGCGATCGTGAGCTACAAAGTAACTTTGGTCTTTTGTTGAGTGGAACTTGGACCTAGGAGATGATATATGATGGAGCGGATGATAAGAGGAGAGAGGAAGGTTTCGGTGGTCAGGTTGCCACCCCGGATTGTCAGCATAAGATTAGGACACAGTCGCCATTGATAGTATATCACGCTTTTTAACGTTTAATCCTTTGTGTTTTTAACGTTTAATCATTTTTGTTTTTTAACATTTGGACCTCAGTCTTGACTTTTAACGTTTAATAATTTGTGTTTTTAACATTTAATAATTTGTGCTTTTTAACATTTGGACCTCAGTCTTGACTTTTAACGTTTAATACTTTGTGTTGTTTTCTAACATTTGGACCTCAATCTTGATTTTTAATGTTTTTAAATTTAAATGATAAATATATTTAAACTTGTCATGTATATATATATACATATATATGTAATAATGTGTGTGTGTGTATATATATATATATATATATATATATATATATATATATATATATATATTACATTTAAACTTATTAATATATAAGTAATAAAGTGAATTTTATGAAATATTAATTAAATAATTAAAATATTTATAAATTTAGTGACCCGAGATGTAGTCACAAAAAGCGAAGGCCGTAATGTAGTCACTTTAAGAAGGAAACTATGTTATTGTATATAGTGACCACCTTACGACCACAAACATATAATGACCACGATTTGTAACACCCCGTTCCGGGAGAGTGTACAGTACATGATACTGTAGGGGTGTATAAGAGTACCAAGTGTCACACTGTAGTATTTTGGAGACTAAAGTAGGAAAGGAAAGTTTATGGAGGAATTTGTGGTATTAAACCAAAGGGTACAATGGTAATTAAGCAAGGATACATAGAAATCATAATCAAGTAGAGATGGGCCACAATACAATTTCAAAAGTTGGAATTGCAATATTAAAGAGATAGAGGCAATTTACGAATTTAGGGAAAGTGGAAAAGGAAATATAAAAATGGGAAATTAAAACAAAATTTCATTTGGTCTCAAGTTTACCTAACCTGACCACGTAGGAGGAAGGAGGGAGCAAGAAAGGAAGAGGAGGAAGAAGGAAGGAGCAGAGAGAAGAGGGAGAGGAGGAAGAAGGAAAGAGGAGAGGTTCAAAAAATCAGGTATGCCTTTGTCTTAGAATCAAGTGTAATTGGATTTCTAGGACTTTGGTAAGGAGAATAGGTGCTCCTTTGAAGTGCAGGTTTGTGTAAAGATCACCCTGAACCTTTGAATTATTGGGAGTTATGAGTGTAAAACCCCAATTTTGCTGTAAAAACAAACATGGAATCATCAAATTATATGGTTTGATAAAGAATTGGTGGACCTTAGGTATTGTTCATGGATTTTCACCTAAGGTTTGTGTTTTGAGTTCCAAGCACCCAATTCAAAGATGTTGTGGAGTTGTTTTTAGATAGATTCTAAGTTGGTTTTTGAGGTATTATGAATTATAGAGTTGTATGGAGTGAATGGGCATCAAAAAGTGGGAAAAATAACAAAATCTGGGCGAAAATATGGAAGGTATGGTACATGAGCGATGAGTGTCTTAGGTACACTTATGGGAAATGAAAGTGTGCGTCTTACATTAGGGTTGTCTTAGGTACACCACATTCTAGTTTTCTATTTCGACCGAGTTTCGTATTTTGGCCCATAACACTTTCGTTTTTATCAGATTTGAGTGATTTAAGTGGCTGCAAGCTAAGCTTCAAGGTGAGTGAGAGCTTAAGAAGTAGGTATCGTCGAATTCTGATCCTTAAAGTAGCCTAAAATTACTCAAAATATGAACCATGTCTGAAATTCTAATCAACTTTGGACATAGAGTAGTCGGGTTGTTTCGGACGTAACTTGGGACTGATTACTCGGGTGGGTGATTCAGTTGGAATAGAACCCTTAGCACCTTAGCTTTAAAGAGTATAAAGAGTGACTAGAAGTCTAAATACGTTCAGTTATGCGGTGGTATTAAGTATTCGGTTGAGTGTGTGAGTTAAAAAGCAAGGCGGGATAAAGTGTGGAATGGTGCTCGAGGATTAAGCGAAGCAAAGGGTGAGTGTTAAGCTCATTTTCCCGAATACTAAGTGTAATTATTATTATTATTTATAAATTGTTTATTTGGTATTTCATGGTTTTGAGTTCAAGCCATTTTCAAGAAATAATATTAGATACAAAAGCGAAGCAAATGGTTTTGAGTTAAACCATTTTTGAAAGAAAACATTGGTTTTAAATTGTAAAACCCATAATTAAAACAACATTCTGATAAATGGTTTTGAATAATTAAACCATTTTCAAGCTGACAGCCATTATGAATGGTTTTGAATAATTAAACCATTTTCAAGCGAAACAAGCGAGCAAATTGTTCAAAGTATAAAACCATTTTATAAAGAAGCGAGCAAGCGAGCAAGCAAGCAAGCAAAGAAAGTTTGAGAAAGCAGGCCTTTCTGAACTCATGACAGCCGATTGAAGTATTAAAATGCGTGGTGGTGTTAGGATTCGTACATGCATTGTAGTTTTGCAGTCGACAAACTTAGGACATACATCATGCATTTTAAAGGGGCCGAAGTGGCGCGTACGAGGGAGTATATAAGGTTATGAGCTCTAACTAGAGTATGGTGATGGCGACACGAGGTCCAATTCCATGTATTCAGGAAGGTGACGCGGACCTGAGGTCCTTCCAGAGCACGGTTGAGCACGGGTTCCGTGTTCACTAGAGATTATGAGCAAAAATAGGCCTACGGTAGTTTGATGTTTATAAGCATGATATCTTTGTTTTGAAAAATCAACCATTATTGGTTCCCGGTCGCCCGGGCCCGGCGGAGGTTTAAAGCGCGGTTGAGCTGGGGCTCAGTTTAGATTTCAAAATGATCGGTTGGCCTGTCCAGAGTGGAGTTTTATTTTCAAAGCATGGTTGAGCTCAGAGAGCTCCCATTTTTTTATGAAAAGTTTGAGAAACTTTAAACGAAAGGTTTGTGAAGGTTTTAGGAACTTTTCCAAGCAGATACATGTGAAAAGGAGAAAATTTTGAGAAACACATAAACTTCCAAGCAAGTAATGAATAAGAGTTTCTGACTTTTAAAGAAAAGCGAAACAAAACAGAAAGCAAATTACAAAAGCAAGCAAGCAAAGGAAGTTTGAAACTTTTAAAGCAAGCAAAGCAAGTAAAGTTTGCGGAAAATATTTGTAAAGAAAATTTTTATAGTTTGAGATGTTTAGAAAAAGCAAAACAATTTATAAAAACATACACTCCTTTGAGCTCGTTTAGCTCATTTATTTAGTATTTAAAAACTATTTTCCAGGTACGGGTACGCAAGACGCTGGAGCACAATGAGGTTGTACGACATTAATGAAGTCATTTGTAAATTAAGAATGTTTTATGGGAAACACTTTGAATATGTATAATGGAACATATGTATATGTACATAGTTTAGTATTGTGAGAATATGTTTGGTATGCTGATTTTGCCATATTTGGATATAAGTGTAAGGAAGTGGATGTATCTGAGTTTGGGAATTAGACTATGCAGTAGTCATGCTGTAGGATTTTCACATTGCTGAATTTTTTACCAAATCTAGCTAGATAAATAAAAGAAAAATTTTATAGGAGGTTTAAGCAAGCAATGCGGCCGGCTTCACGGGGATTCAGTCGTTAAGTGCTTGACTAGGGTTTGCAATGGAGTGGTGACTCGCGCCCACTTATTTGGAAGGGAGGTGGGGGTGTATCCCAGCGATGGTATCGGAGCATAGAAGTGGGTATAACTGGGCTTAAAGAATGTGATACCCATGACGTGGTATCGAACATAAGTATTAAGCGACCATGTATTTAAGTTCCAAAGTACATACATATGAGTGATTCAAAGTATTAAACGAGTTGATATTTGGAAATTTGACTATGTCGGAAGAGGACGTGGGAATTAGATCTGGGAGTCGTTCGGCCGGTTTAGGTGTCTACGGTGCACGAGGAGGGATGAGCACGTAGTAGGTTCCACGCATCTATGAGATCAGCTGAGTAGCAAGTCGGAGGCTGGACCGTCTGTATACCAGGAAGGTGCTCAGGGTGGCGGGACACTACGGCGAGCAGAGTGGCCCTGGTGCACAGGATAGTACTTGATAGCGACTGGCAATGATGTGACCTCACTAGCCACCTGGGAGGTTATGGAAGAATAGGGGTCGATAGAGAGAGTCTGGCCCCGGGTGCCAAGCCGTATAGGCGTGTGGTGATCAGGGAAAGCGGCTTGGTTGTGGGTACAGGCGGATGAAACAAAGTTTATGGAGTTATGGGTTGCACGGATGATGAGCAAAGTCTTGTTTTCCCGGTTTTGTGATGGAAAGCGGGGCTAAGATTGGTGGGATCTTAGTTGAGAGGAGGCTATCTCGATGGCATAACATGGGACGATTCAGCGGGGAATTCATTGACCGATTCTTTCCTGAGTCACGAGGATTCAAAAATTGAGGAGTTCTTCAAGTTCGAACGAGAAAGAACAATATCGATGTATCAGTATGAGAAGAGTTCACCGGAACTAGTTAGATTGGTTCCATACATTCGAAGATGAAGTCACGAAATCTGAGAGGTTTATCAGGTACAACACTGCCGGATCAGTGCGTTTATCAGTGGGTCAGTAGAATAGATTTGGGGACTTAGTAGAGGCCGCTACGAGTTGAGCAAAATCTTACAGCCATGTCGAGTAGGCGAGGAAAGTAAAGAGTAAGAGGAGTGCACGGGCACGTCCGATAAAACTCAGGGTGATCTGGCCAAGAGGAACAAGAGGCCGAGAGGTTATAGAGGCCGAGGTGCAGATCGAGGAGCTATCTCTAGTCGAGTCGGTGGGGCCCCGGTTGCTGCGGTGGCACCCAGTATTCCTCCCATATGTCATATGTGTAGGAAAGCGATACCATGGGGGAATGTGGAGATTCGATCTGGTGTTTCCATTGTGGCCCGGGAGAGGCCATTTTATTAGGAGTGTCCTCGGTGATTGGTGCGAGACATCGGTGGCGATCCCCAGCTACGATTGCACGGAGATGAGCACACAAAAGTCGACGGGGAGAGGCTTCCCAGGCAGAGGGGCCAGCACGGCCCTTGAGTGAGGTGGCCTTAGGTAGAGGCGAGTGCCCGGGGGATCTGGAATGAGCCTCGCACTCGGACGGAGTATATTGATGAGCTTAAAAGTCATCTATTTTTTAGTCCCGTTTGTTTGATTTTAATGTAAAGGAATGAGTGAGATGCGGATATATTAAAAACTCATGATTTGTGTATTTGGGAGTATAAAAGAAAGAAGAAAATGCAGTGGAAAAATGCAGCAACTGGCGGATTGAAAATGCAGAAAATAGCAGGGCAGAAATGAAAGCAACTAGTTAATTAATGTTGCAGTTTTGGGGTTGCGGTCGGTATGAGGTCGACATCGGAAAGTCAAGGAATTTTAATGCGGGTCGCAGCCGGGGATCAAAAGCGTGAAGATTAAATTTGAAGGCTTAGAAGTTGAGGGTCGCGACATCCTGAGACATCGGTTGAAGCGCGGATGACTTAAGTTGAAGATCGCGACATAAGGAACGCAGTCAAAGCTGAGCCATAAAGTGATGCCGTGAGATTGATGTCGCGACATCAGGGGACTGCCGATTGAGACACATGGAGTATAGAGTGATGTAGCGACAAAGGAATTAATGCTTGACAACACGGCGACCATTTGAAAACTGCGAGATCCACCAGCGATATGCGGCAAAGAGATTAATGTAGCAACAACATGAGCGACGAAGCCGGTTGAAGCTGCGAATCCATAAGCGATATGCGACGAGATTGTCGCGACACGGTTCTGTCGATGAAGCTTGCTAAGTTCCTTAAGGCGATAATACGGCGAAAGGAATAATAGTATGACACCCAGCGACGATTGAAGCCTCCAGAGAACTAAGTGATGTAGCGACAAAGAGATTGATAATAGCGACCCGAAACCATAAGATAGAAAGTGCGAGGAAATGAAGCTAGCATGCGACGGGTGGAGTCGGAGATCCGAGCGTGCGGTTAAAGCTACGAAGAATTGGTGATGTCTCGGCAGAGACATCGATGTCAGCGACATCGGAACCACAGTGAAGCTGCAAGGTATAAGGTGATGTCGCGATGAGGTAGAGGTCGTGACATCAGAGGAACTATCAGTTAGGCTGAGGGCTCAACACAGTGCCAGCGACGTGGTCCCGATGTCGCGACATGGATGATGTCGCGTGAGGATTTGAAGTCGCGACTGGAACATTAACATGGGCGATCCGGCCGTACAAGACTTCATTGATTCTGAACGGCGAGGAAAAACCACTATCAATCACAGCGACTCTGACTCATAGCGGCGGCAGGCGGGGACTGAATGAGAAGTGCGGGTGGTGAAGATATATATTTCTTTTTATTTCTTTTAGTTTTCTTTTCTTTCTTGCTATTGGCGTTGATGATTAGAAATTAGGTCAGTTATGTTTGGTTTTCGTTTTATTTTAAGGCTGGATGTTATTGACTTTGATGAGCTAAATGCATGAATTCAGTTATTTGAAATTCTACTGGAATGTTTGAAGTTAGGACGAATATGCGGTCGACTCCTCCCGGTTTCATAATAGATTATTCTTATGATCGGAGGAATGTTCAACAGTGTGTAGTGGTGGGAACATAGGCTTCCATTAAGTGAATCTTGTTAATCGAAATAATCTTTCTGTGGTTGTTTCCGGCGGATTGCGGAATTTCGGTTTATGAATTTACTTTCGGTTATCGGTTTAATGTTTTTATCGAATATCGGTTCTATACGTATTAAAGAGTCGTTTCATTGCTGATTTCAAAGGAGGGTCCTCTACAGTGACACGAGATGACAATCCTGGGGAGTTATGAACATTTCTTTGAAGGAATATATTTTACCTTCATTGAGATCTGTGGGCTTTGTAAGTTTGCTTGATAATCCTCTTCTCACTTGAAGTCGAAGAATGGAGTTGAATAGGTTATCAATTTAAACTAGCGGAGAGTTCACCTCGGGTCGAATAGTGAAGCCCGATCCAGGTGTTGGTGAGGATGCAATCGAGGAGAGGGTGATCTATTCTAATTTTGAGGAAAAGTAACTTTGGAAGTTGTATATCCTTGCTTGTGCCCTGGAGTAACTTGGGAGCTAGGTTTGATCCTAAATCGTATATGAAGTATTGCAAAGAAAAATACCCAGAATTAGGACGTCCTTGTTAAAAAGTAGTTATCTCATTCCTGTATTGAGATCAATTAAATTAGATAATGAAGTGGGTGTGGAGAGAGATCGAATTTGTACTACTAAGCGCCTTGGAGCCAGATTTTAAAACCTAAAATACCTGAGAGAAATTAACGATTATTATGCTGAGTTGATACTTCACAATAGCATTGATCTTAATGTGTACTCTAAGATAATTACTCAGTTTCCATTTATTTTCTTAACTATTCGTATTTCATTATTCTTTAGATTCAGTTTATTCGATTGTTCATTCTTTTATTATATACTTGTATAATTTACGACTTCTTAGCTAGAACACAATGTCATTTTATAGTCACAATGGTATGGAGCTTAATTAATTCGAGGGTAGTTGATGAATTCTTGAGATCTCTGTGGGATCGATATCACGGACAAATCGATTTATTACTTGTCGACCTTTGTGCACTTCACGTGTATTAGGCCAAAACCAATATTGAAATGATTTACTCTGGGAGATGTTTGGTCTGAGTCAACGAGTTTTATAGCAGATTCTTAGAAATCGGATCGAAAGAATTTGATAAATGATATTGAGACGAAGAAGGAATTCTTAATTTAGACATTTTGAAGAAAGAACAAAATAGCTTTCAAGCGGTGGTTATTTTAATAGCCACTAGCCTTTAACAAACCACATTGAAAATGTTGTTGACGAACTAATCTATTAATGCTTAAGTGTGTTTTGATTTCGAGGACGAATTTAATGCGTAGGAAATAGAACGATCTTTGATTCAGTGATACAAATTAGAGAGGACACTCGAAGCTTAGAGAGAAAGATAAAGAGGCGAAAACTCAACCATGCAGATGAAGGCGAGGATCGGGATGAGTACGTATAGAAGAAGCTAGAGACCTCTGATCGTCTGATGGAGGATTTCGGATACCAATTATACGGGATGAATACTCGGCAATCGAGACTGACTGTGAGTTGATCTTAATAATTTTTATTTGAAGCCGGCGCGATTACAATTGTCAATGACATCCCGGTTCTTGGTCATCCACTTTTGAAGACAGCGAGGCACACAGGAAGATTTCGGGATGCATTTATCGATGAAGTTGAATGGGGTGCGACGAAGTCATCCGTGCATCTATTCCCATTCTCTCCACAAGAAGAATCTGGCTTGACTACATGGTATGAATCCTTACCGTATGGTTGGTGATACTTGGGAGGAGTTAGTGAAGCCTGCCGTAGATTCTTTACTGACCTGCATACGAGAAGAAGGAAATCATTGTGTTCAAACAGGAAGATGAAAGCCTGTATGTAGCTTGGGAAAGATTCAAACGGTTCTTTGAGAAGATGTCGATGCATGGGATAGATGCGAAGACTCGGATGGACATTGTATATCATGCATTGAATGATATATCAAAGGATCAGTGATACTTCATCTTTGTGGAGCATTAAACAAAAGAATCTTTGAAAGTAAGGCGATTGAAGACCTGGCTAAATGTAACATAGAAAACTCCTTCACGAGCTTTCAAAGGAAAACGAGCGGAGGAAAGGGGATCATGGAGTAGACGAAGATGACAGCCATGGAGGCCAAGTTGGACCCATTATGCACGGGTTGGACAAGCGAGAAAGAAGACACACTGCTCATGAAATAAGACGAGTGAAAGAGAGTGAAGGAAGTCTTGAGAGGGTAACTAAAGAACAATTCTATGATCTTTGAAGAGGTTAATTATCTGGGTGAGCGAGAAACTACCATTTAAACCCAATACTAACCTGCCGGCACATTATCACCCGACCTTTGAGAACCATGAGAATTTCTCTTATGGTGGAGGGAATCTGAGGCCGAGCATGGGCGAGCCCTCACGCGGGGTTATCGCTGACCCGCTAAGGTTCAATGGCAGCGGCGAGGAAATGAGCACAAAATGAATATCGAAATTCGGAGGAGGGCGATCTTTTGAAGAACAGATGCTGCAGTTCATGGGGGATAAGAAGCTGTTTAATCTCCATGAACAAAAATTTGCAAAGTTGGGAAGCAACTCTGTGATTCTCAAATTTTGAACACCCACCAATGCATTCTGAAGAACACAGAGACCTGGTAAGGCAGTTAGCCCAACCTGTAACCGGAAGAAGATACCTTCCCAAGTGACACAAGGAAGGGCAATTTGCATGGTGTGACAAGGGGGAGTGGGAAAGTTAGAAGAGATGAAGAAAAAACAATAACGACAAGGAAAGCCCGAAGGGAAGAGTCTTTGGAGAATGAAAAGAAAAAGTAGAAGGAAGAACATCCGAGGATCAAAGCCTGCAGTCCCATTTCACAAAGGCTGAGGGGAAGTCGAGGATGGAGGAGCGGTTGCAGGTTCTTGAAAACTTTCGAATTTGGAGATCAGTCATGCCTTTCTTGAAGTGGTAACTCGTGCAGCTCTATCTGAAAATTTTCGAAGGACATCTTGACCCGAAAATAAAAATAGTAAGAGAGAGGAATAGTGAATCTCGCTGCCCTTTGCGGTGTGTCAAGCTACTGATGAGATGAAGACCAGGGGCTTCGATTCCTTGTATTATTGGAGAATTGAATTCAAGGAAGCTCCTCATTAGACTAGGGGCTAAGTATCAATTAATGCCTCTTTACTATTGTAAAAACTAAGTTTAGGAGCTTACTCCCTGGCCCATTACTCTTCAAATGGCGAAGACGGTCGATGGTAAAACTGAAGAGTCATTGAAGATATCTTGAAGTCACTTTGTGGAAGTTTTCCCGGTAGACTTCATCTGATACGGACATGGAAGAAGATTCACAAGTACCCTTGCTGTGGGAAGACCATTCCTAGCCCCTCTTGAAGCTGCCACGATTGACATGCAAAGGGAGTTCTTACCTTGAGGGGGTTAGAGAAGAAGCAAGCTGTTTTTTAACTTGATAAAATATATGAAAATATAGACGAGACAAGGAAAATTGCAATATGGCGATTTTATACATACTTCAATCGATGTTAGCATAATGATTGTAACACTCGAGTTTTATCAATGAAAAGAGATGAATTCCCGATCACGAAGATGTCTGTGCGAATTTCCACTACCGCAGTTTTCATTCTATAGAAAGCGCATGTTGAGCTTGAAGCCAAAACGAAGCGATAATGGGGAAAATATTGAAAAAGAGGAGATTCATGAAACCGGTGCGAAGGGCTAGTTTTGAAAAGTTGCCATGTCATTTAAAGTATGCTTACTTAAATTACCAAAGAAAAAACCCGGTGATCATTTGACGGACTTCGGTATTGATGAGGAGCAATTCTTTGAAAATATTAAGGAAGCATAAGAATCGCTGGCGGTTCATTGAAATTGAAGGGTATCAGTCCATCAATTTGCATGCATGAATTATAGCTGAAGAGACTTGAGCAATACGTGGGAACCGCGAAGGAAGCCGAATCGGTGATGAAGGAGTAGTTAGAAAAGTACTGAATTCTTTGAATCTTTGGTTTTATCTATGCTGTTGAGACGGTCCTTGGGTGACCAGTCCATGTGGTTCGAAGAGGGGTTTCTTGTGATCAGCGTGAGACAAATGGGTGAATTCCGACAAACGGTGACGGATGGAGGTATGTGGAATTCACAGGGAAGTTGAACACAACCACCAGAAAAGATCATTTCCTTTGCCTTCATTTGATCGGATGTTGGACGGGGTTAGCGGGACACCCCTACGCTGTTTCTAGATAGAATTTTCGAGGATATAATCAGATTGCTATTGCACGAGGATCGAGAAGACGGCGTTCCGCATGCCCTTATGGCACCTTGCCTTTAGAAGGATTACCATTTTAGGTACAATATGTCTCCAGCTACATTCCAAGTGTTTGATGTCTATATTCTCAAGATTTAGTTGAAGAAGTAGGTAGAATTTTCATGGATGATTTTCTATTAACTATGGATCCAGCTTTGATGATGTTTAAACAATGCGGAAGCAGTACTTCTGCAGAGACAAACGGCCCCAGCCTTTGAATTGGGAAAAAATGCCATTTTATGGTGGCTTGACCTGGAGTGTGTTCTTGGGCATAAAATTTCTACTCTTGGACTAGAGGATTATTGATCCAAGGTATCCATTATCAGAAGACTCTTGCACCTACCCACAGTAAAAGGGTAAGAAACTGTGGGGCATGCTGATTTTACGGAGATTCATCAAGACTTTTCAAAAATAGTGAAACCACTATGCGATTCTTGGAAAAGATCTGAGTTCAATTTTGATGACTCATGCAAGGATGCTTTTGCAGAAGAAATGGGTCAGTTAGTACAAGCACCTATAATGGCTGCACGAGAATGGAATCGGATTTGAAATAATGTGTGATGCATTGATTTTGCCATAAATTTGTGTTGGGGCAAAGAAAGAAAGTATTGGAGGCCGTATACTATCTTGTGGACCTTGATGAAGCGCAGAGAACTACTCAGCAACTAAGGTGCTAGCCATAGTATTTGTAGAAAATTTAGGCGGTACATTTTAGGATCTCATGTGGTAATTCCTGTGATCATGCATCGATCAAATGCTTGATGTCAAAAGGAAGCTAAGTCGAGATTGATAAGGTGGGTCTTCTTGTTGCGGGAGTTTGATTTGGAAATCAGGATAAGGGATGTGAGCAATGTGATAGCTGATCCTTGTCAGAGTAGAAAAGAAGCGGTGATGAAGAGGAAAATGTGATGTTAGCAGAGAACTTCCCGGATATAAGCCGAGTTGTTTAAGGTTTCCTTCCGACTTCCACTGAGTATCTTCGATGTGTAGATTATCGGCTTGTGGAGTAATGCAGCCGGAATTTAGCTACCAACGAGAGAAACTCGGACGACGGTATTATATTTGGGATGACCCACTATTATTCGAGAGAGGTGCTGACATGATAATAAGAGATGTGTGCGAGAGAAGTGAATAAAACAACATTATAAATGAATGCCATGCATCACCATATGGGGACATTTTTACGGAGAAAAGAACAGCCCTTGGTCTCAATCGGGATTTTATTGGCCCACTATCTTGAGAGATTGTTATGCTTTGAGTAGGTTAAATTGTGTGATAGATGCAAGATTGGAAATCGTGGGAATGAAATGCCCTGAGCCTTATGGTGATACAAATTTTGATGTATGGGAATAGATTTTATGGGACTACTTCCCACCATCATTTGGAAACCTATACATACCACTGCAGTAGATTACGTTTCCAAATGGGTGGAAGCGGTGGCTTGTCGAGGAATGATGCTAATACGGTTGTGAGTTTCTTCTGAAAAGAATATTTTGGCTGATTTGGAACACGGAACTATCATTAGTGATGGGAACCTTTTGCAAACAAAATATTTCAGAACTCATGAGCGGGTATGGGATCAAGCATGCCAATGGTTGGCTTATCATCCCGGACGATGGACCAAGCGAAATTTCAGCGGGGAGATCGAATGCTTGAAGGCGTGAGCTCGACGGGAAGAGTTAGTTTCCAAACTTGATGATGCACTTTGGGCTTCTGGAATTTGCATACAAAACCCCTATTAGAATGTCCCCATGCGAGTTGTTTTGGTAAGCCATGTCATCTACCTCTTGAATTAGAATACAAGGCAATGTAGGCCATCGAAGTTAAAACCGATTTTAAGGAATTTGTAAAGGAAGAAAGATTGCTCAATGTCGAATTGGAAGAAGCGAGAAATGAAGCCTATGATAATGCTAGAATATACAAAACAGAGACAAAGAAATGGCATGATCGAATTTTGAGAAAAGAGTTCAGAGAAGGGGGAAGGGTTCTATTGTTTAATTACAAGTGAAATTGTTTCTCGGGAAATTAAAATCGATTTAAGTGGGTGTACAGGTGGTGTCAAATTACTACATTTGGACATTTTGACACTAGGGGCGATGCTGGAGAAGAATTCAGACCCGATGGACCAAAGTTAAAGCAGTATCTCAGCAATGAAAATGAAGAATCATTTGGTTCTGAGGAAAGAAGAGTACCCGCAACCCGATGAGTCTGTTAAGGACTGAAAGTAAGCGATAATGGGAGGCAACCCGAGGATTTAATTTATGGTTTAAGTTTGAAATATTTTCCTTTTAGTTGCTTAATTAGGTGAGGTGTTTTATAAGGATAGATTTAATTTTTAGAAATCAATTATAGTTAATTAGATTTTTCTTGAATATTACGATGAAAGCATAATAGGTTGAGAGCATGAATGGCAAGGCAATCACGGGAACAATTCCGGCAACTTGCGAGAGAAGTCTGCTTGGGGAGAAAAGGGAGTAACATCACAACCCAATTCTGTAGATATACTTAGATTGTTTGTTAAATCTTTGCTTGGAGATGCCAGTAATACTACCAAGGAGTTAGGAACAATAAGAGAAAAAGGTTCTTGAGATCATTGAGTTAAGGGCTTGAGTCACGGCCAGGAAAGGTTATGTCGCGACATAAGTGATGCTCGCGACAAAACATTTGATGTACGGCACACATTTGAAAGAGCTGGCCAGGTGAGTATTGAGAGGAAGGGGTATGTCGCGACACCGCGAAGTCGCGACCAGAGGAATTAAGTTAAAATGAAAAACCCAGATGTCCTTGACATGAAAGTGAAACAGATTCATAGAAAACTGATTATGTCGACAAACTTGGTATGTGCGACATAAGAGGACAGTGCCACTCACTCACTTTAAAAATCCTAAATTCAATGATCTCAAATAAAAAGGCGGGAATTAGTATGACGTGTTCTTAATAAATGATAATTAGCCTGAAACATGTAATTGAATTCTGGCTATTGGAAACTTTCTCATTGCTCAAACCCATAGGCTATTCACCTTCTTCCTCCTTGAATCTGACCCACAGAATACTGGCTTTCCAAACCTTAGAAAGCTTTTCTTAGTTTCGATGGCTGAAATTCCCACTGCAGTCCACAACACAGACGAGATTCATGAGGGTATAGACAACCGGAAGAAGAAACTAGCGAAGAGCAGTTAGATGAGATTACGTCGGGAAGAACAGCAGGGAGAGGTGCCATCGAAACACCAAAAGCTCAGCGAATTTCTCGAAAGAGCGAGAAAGGGAAGAGAAAGGAAAGATGAGAAGAAGAAGAAGTAGAAGATTCAAATGTCAGGCAAGCGTACTCAGTGGAAAAAATATTATACTAACAAGGGGTTTATGTGAGGGATTCAAAATCCTGTTACGCCTTTAGGAGATGATAAACGAGAGAGGGTGGGAGAGTCTCTGGCACGAAAAAATAGGTATCTGACCTTTGGTAAGAATTTTATTCAAATTTGGTGGAAGAAGGAAGGATGGAGCGGTTTAGACCCAGAAATTAGGGTTTCATATGAAGCTAAGGCCTATCAGTGAGGCACATGGCATGGCAGTGCACAACTTTGGTTCCAGAATTTGAAACTTTTAGGAAAGAAACGGATTTTGGAAAGGTTGCCGAGAAGCTCACACTAATGGTAGTGCAGCCGGCAAGAAGGAAGGCGAAGCGCGGTGAACGGGGAAGCTATTGAGAGAGCGAGAGGTATGGTTTTACTTCACGAAAGCCTTGTTTTGGATTTCCAGCAAAACATGTGTGCCACGGTGAGAGAAAACAAGAGAAAATTTGTGTTCCTTTGTATGCCTGTCTCTAAAGGATACCATCGATATAGGAGTTGTCATTGAGGAATTACATCACTTGAGGTATCATAGAGGAACAAAAGAGGTCTTATTCTCGCTACAATAACTAATCCTTGTTCTATGTTTGGAAAGTGAATTGAAAGGAACTGTCAGAATCGAAGAAATTACGGAAGCTTCACCACTCCTTTCTAATGAGGTGAGAGGACGAGCGAGAAAATGAAGGGGTGCTTGGTAGAGAAGGGTGACCAGCGGAAAGACCGGAAAGGGACTCGGAGAGTTCTTGATCAGGAATGAAAGCAGCTTGGAAAACTCACGACCATGATAGTTTCATTTCCACTACGGGACTGTGAAGAGAGGGTGGAATGAAGGCATGTAGACTTCTCCATTTCCCTTGGCCAGTTCTCCTCCTGTGCGAGCTGATTTCCAACATGGAAGCTCAAGGGGGAGCCTGAGAGACGATTCGATCTTGGAAGCTATCGTGCCATGCAAGAGAATGGATGAAAAGCGAAGAGTGGAACCTAGCGAGGTCGGAGAAGGCATTTATGAAAAGAATTGAAGACCGACCGAGTGGGAGGAAGAAGCTAAACAGGAAGAGAAAAGGGCACATGATTGAGCTCTGAAAGAGAGGCAGTGGGGAGAAGAGGTGAGCAGAAGAGGAACGGATGAAAATTTTGACGTGAGGAAGAAGATTAAGAAAGAAATGAAGGAAGAATCACAATCTGCTCACGAAACTCAAAGTAAGTCATGACTTTTATAGCAATCCGGTTTGAGCGTGGTTCTGACTCCTAACATTGATAAAGATAAGAATGATGAGCTAAATTTAGAGACAAATCCAAGGGCTTCAGTTCCTACAAGTCTCTGAAGGATTTTGAAAATATGGCCCCGGATGATAGAAGGCAAGCAGGATAAGATCTATAAGCCCAGAAATGAATGGGCTAGAAAATTGGATCTGATTAGCAATAATCTCTCCCAGATTTTTTAGAGGTCATATTTGAAATGGAGAATACAAATGAATGGTTTGGGAAGGCGGGGATGGGTTGAGCAAAGGTTGATATCTCTAATGAGATTTTCATTGAAGAAACGAATGGAGAGAGCGAGAAGAAGGAAAGAAGAGGTGAAAATTCCTAAATTCCCGACTCATTTAGGTACACTTTGGACTAGGTCTGACATGCTGCTCTGGTACATTTGAAAAAAATAAGACCTTCTCCACCTTTAACCTTCTTTACCCTTTTTATTCCCCATTTGGATTGTATCCAGATACATTCTTGATTAAATCGAAATAAAATAAGAAACTTGAATTAATGATTATTGTGTGCGTCTTTATTTGAATTTGTTTGAGTGTGTTGTATTCTTTTGTGGTTGCATGATTAGAAATTAAAGTAGGAATTAGTTCAGAATGAAAAGCTGTGAAGATATATAGAGCTGGATTAGATGAAACGATTTAGGTCAGAATAAAATTTGAGAAATGCGAAAAAATTACTTGAGAATAAGAATGAAATGAATACGGTTTAATTAAACAGAGGTCTGCCAGGTTACTTAAAGTCTATTGATAAGTCGGAATATGAGAAAGTAATCGATAGAAGGAACAAAACATATTTTGAGTTTGTGAGTGATGATAAGTAGAAGGAACCTCTTGAATATCGATTAATTTAAATACTGTCAAGCAAAAAATGAGTCGAGAGTACTCATATGGTTAGTCACAGTATGATCAAATTCTGATTTGTTAGATTATTGATTGGTAAAATCCACGGGTGATCTGTTGTGAGATGATCTGAGGCCATTCTTGGATAGTTTGAGCCATTCTAGCCATCCTTATTCATATCTTGAGTGCTATACTTTAGTTCAGAAGTGAGCTGACAAGCTTATTTTTTTTTCAAAAAAATAAACCAATGAAACAAACTCATCCCGAGAAATCAATCTGACCAGTGTAAGAACTATGATTACCGGGAATTCAAGGAGGAAGAAAGAAATGAGTTTGGGGAGTATATGTTTTGAGGAACTTCCAAAGGAATGAAAAGAAAAAAAAAGCAAAGAAGAAAATGCGATAGAAGAAAGATTATAGGGATAAGTTTTATCTTGGCTAACTCTCTTGAACAATTAAGTTCTTAGGGGTGTTTTTGACACACTAGTACCCTAATGCCATCTGGTATAGAATTTACTAACCCCAAAGTTCGCTAAGAGTGTTAGAAAGCCTAAAAGTTAAAACTCTTTACTATCCACGAATGGTGACAAACAAAGAGAATTTCCCGATTAGATTACAAGTGAGAAATTGGGGCATGCAGTTACGAATTGAAAATCAAAGATGGCCCAACCTTAAAAAGTTTAAGGGAGTTTAATAGAAGACTACAAAGAAAAATGGCAGAAGGAGAGAAAAGGTTCAGGGTAATCTTAACCTAAAAATTCCTTCCATCCTACCCATTACCTGATTGATCTTGAAGGCTGAAATCACCTACATTAGTGGAGATCAATATGAAAAACAAACTTATAGGTTGAAGCTGAAACAATCAAAACTATGAAGGAATTTAGGGAGTAAGTGACTCGAGTATGAGAGATGAGAAAGGAAAACAATTTATTTTCAGCAGGATCTAATGATTATGTTGTTTGTAAAACAATCTCAGCCCAGTTTAGTTTTGTATCTTATGAAGAGTAGAAACTAACCTTGAAGCTGGACTTGAAGCTAGATGTCTGAAAATAATGCACATTGTATTTGATTAAATTGAATACCCAGCTATGAGAACAAATCAGAAAAATGTCCTTAAAAAATTTTCTTTTATTTTGTTTGAGGACAAATAAATCTTTCTTTTTCTTTACTTGAGGACAAGCAAAATTTTAAGTTTGGGGGAGTTTGATGAACTTAAAAGTCATCTATTTTTAGTCCATTTTTCTGTTTGATTTTAATGTAAAAGGAATAATTGAGATACGAGATATATTAAGAAACTCACAAATTTATTTGACTACGAGGAGTACCAAAGAAAGAAAATGCGTGGAAAAGATCACGGCAAGCGAGCGGATTGAAAATGCTATTAATAGCGGGCGAGAAATGAAAGCAAGCTAGTTGAGTGTGTTGCGCGGTTTGGGGTTGCACGGTCCAGTATGAGGTCGCGACATCAAGAAAATTAAAGGAATTTTAATGTAGGTTGCGACAGGGATCACAAAAAAGGCAGCTGAAGATTGAGCAGAAGACTAAAGTTGAGATTAAAGCGACATCTGAGACATCGGGTTGAAGAACTGCGCGGATGACAAATTTGGCGTCATTGACATAAGGAACACCGAGTCGAGCTGCGAGCCATAAAAGTGATGTGTGACCAGTTGATGTCGACATCGAGAAGACTGCTGATTGAGACTTTGTAGATAGAGGATGTCGCTGACAAAGGGATTAATGTAAGCGTGACACGGCGACCAGTTGAAGGCTGCGGATCCATGGCGATGTCGCGTGAGATTGTGTCAGCGGCTTACCGGTACTGTCGGTGGAAGCTTGTAAGTTCCTTAAGAGCATGTCAGCCAGAAGGAATGGCGTCAGCGACACGAAAGCAACAGTTGAAGCCTCCAGGAGAACTAAGCCGATGTGTGACGAGAGATTGATGTCGCGACCAGGAACCATAAGATGAAAGCTGCAAGGAAATAGGCCCCCATTGTCACGATAAGAGATTGGAGTCGAGAAGTCATGAGCGATGCGATTAAAAGCTTCTGAGGAAGAATTGGCGATGTCACGAAGCCAGAGACATCGATGTCGCGACTTCGGAGAACTATTGAAGGCACGCAAGGCGCATAAGGTGATGTCGCGACGAGGTAGAATTGGAGCATCGAGCGACGCTATCGATTGGAGGACTGCGGGCGCAGCACGATATGCGCGACGTGAGATCGATGTCGCGACATGGATGATCATAGCGACAAAGGGATTTGAGTGTGACTGAGACATTAACATGGGCCGATCCACATGAAATCCTGGCGCATTGGGATTAGAGACCAGTAGAAACTATCATCTGCGGCTACGACTCATGTAGGCAGGCGGGGACACGAGACGAGAGTGGGTATTTGAAGACTCATTTCTTTATTTTTCTTTCTTTTAGTTTTCTTTTCACTTTACTTTTCTCATGTTGATAGTTAGAGATTAGATTAGATTTATCGTTTTAGTTTCGTTTTATTTTTAAGGCTTTGGATGTTATCGTTTGAGTAGAAAGTGAATCTGAATTCAGTTCTTTTCAAATTACTACCTAGAATGTTTGAAGTTCAGACGAATATCTGGAAGGTGAACTCCTCTCCAGGTTTCATAATGCGATTATTCTTATATGATCGGAGGAATCTTTGCCAGTGTGTAAATCGATGTGAATTGAGGAACCCAGCTTCCATTAAGTGAATGCTATTGTCAGAAATAATCTTTCCTGTAGTTGTTTCCAGCAGATTGCGAATTTCAGTTTATGAATTTACTTTCGGTTATGGGTTTAATGTTTTTGATCTGAATATCAGTTTCTTATACCGTATTAAGAGTCGTTTCATTGCTGATTTCAAGGAGGTCCTCTGGTGACACGGAGATGTGATCAGGAGTTATGAACATTTCTTGAAGGTATATTTTCTTTATTAGAATCACAATGAGCTTTGTAAGTTTACTTGATAAATCCTCTTCACCATGAAATCGAAGAATGGAGTTGAATGAGTTATCAATTTAAACAAGCTGATTCACCTCCCGGTCGATAGTGAAGCCAATCCAGAGTATTAGGCGAGATCTAATCAAAGAGGTGATATTATAATTTTGAGGAAAAGTAACTTTGAAGTTGTATATCCTTGCTTGATCGATAACTTGGGAGAATTTAGGTTTGTGATCCATCAAATAAGTGTAAATGTGCAAAGAAAAATACACCGAGTGGGGGCGCCCACTGTTAAAATGGTTATCTCGTCCTGTATTGAAAGGATCAGGTAAAAATTAGATAATGAAATGTAGAGTGTGGAGAGATCCAGCTGTGCTACTAAACGCCTTGGAATATTTTAAAACTGAAATACCTGGCGAAATTAACAGTGTTAATAACGAGGAATTGATACTTCACAATAGCATTGATCATATGTCTTACTCTAGCGATAATTACTCAATTTCCATTTATTTTTCTTAACTATTACATTATTCATTTATTCTTTAGATTTAGTTTATTCGATTGTTCATTTCTTTTATTATATACTGTATAATTCTGACTTCTTAAAGAATTGGAACCATGATGTCTTTTATAGTCTAAATAGTATGGAGCTTGAGTAGTCGGTGGTTGATCTAGAATTGCCGAGATCTTTATGGGATCGATATAAGAACTAAATCCACATTTATTGCTTGTCGACTGTGCACTTGTATATTGAAGCTGAAACCTGATATTGAAATGATTTTCTTAGGAGATGTTTTTAGTGCGAGTCAGCATATATCTTTGTGACTCGGCAATATGCAGTCTGACTCCGTGTGGTCACGGGTATTTATTTCTATCCTTGATCATAGTCATATACCTTAGTAGACCCGGGGGCTACACATTCATTTGCATCGAGCCATTCTTAGTCGTTTCGGATAGAGACCCGACCATTGAAGTGCCGTATGAGAGTTTCAACCTTCGGTTGGAGATCAGATTTTCATGACGAGTAGTCGGAGATAGTAGAGTTCTGATTGAGGGGACAGGAGTTCCCGACGGATCTTGTAACTTTAGATATGAGGGACTTTGATGTGGTTCTCGGTATGGATTAATTTGTCTACGCCATAGAGCCACATTAAATTGTTATAAAAGGAAGTAAAAATTTGAATAGGCCGGGGAAAGTGGAGGTAAAGTTCGAGAGGATTACATAGAGTTATCTTCCCTATATGATCTCGCCATGGCCCGGCCTGAGAGAAAATCTTGCGTAAAGGTTGCCGGGGTTATCTGGCTTATGTGGTGGGAGACGAGGGGAGGAGGGACTATATTGGATGAGATTCCAGGTTGTTAGAGGTTCCCGGATGTGTTTCAGGAAGGTAATACGGGGATTACCTCAGAGAGAGAGGTGAGTTCTATCAGTTTGATCCGAGGACTAGGCCCATTCCATTCCTCATATAGGATGGCTCCTACTGAGGAGTTGGGGAGCTTAAAGCTCAGTTAGAATAATTGTTAAGTAAGGGATTCATTAGACCGAGTATATCCCCATGGGGAGCTCCAGTTCTCTTTGTGAAAAAGAAAGATGGGAGTTTACGGTTATGTATAGATTACAGACAATTGAACAAAGTTACCATCCACAATCAGTATCCACTCCCTAGGATCGATGAGTTATTTGATCAACTCCAAGGATCTCGAGTATACTCGAATGGGCTTGAGGAATTCGGGGTATCATCGAGTTGAGAGTCTGGAGGAGAGTGATGTACTAAGAATTTGCGTCGAGGACACGCTACGGGCATTATGATTTTTTGGTGATGCCATTTAGTTTGACTAATGCTCAGGCAGCGTTTATGGATTTGATGAGCCAGGTATTCAATTGTATTTGGATAGGGTTCGTCCATAGTTTTATTGATGATATTCTAGTGTATTCAAGTAGTTCGGAGGAACATTGAGCACACGAGTTGTATTCTCGGACCTTAAGGAGCGACAGTTATGTAGGATTGAGCAGTCATCGGTTTGGCAATGAGAGTGGCATTCCTGGAGTCATGTGATTTCGGTGATGGGGTGAGTGTGGATCCACAAGGAAAATAAGCCCAGTGGTAGATTGGAAACCACCACGAAAAGAATGTCAGTCAGAGCTTCCTTGGTTTTATGAGTCTTATAGGAAGTTTGTTGGGGGTTCTCCCGAATGCATGACCCACGTGGCGACAAGGAAAGATATTAAGTATGATTAGGTGGCTTTATCAATGAGTTTTGAGGAGTTGAAGGAGTAGATTGACTTGACCCAGTTTAGCTTTACCAAATGGGAGGAGATGGATTTGTGATTTATAGTGATGCTTCCCGAGAGGGCCTTGGTTGTGTTTTGATGCAAATGATAAGGTGATTCCATATGCCTCTAGGCATTAAAGAAGCACGAGGAGAATTACCCTACACACGGCTTAGAGGCTAGCTGGCCGATCGTCATTTGCACCTAAAAATATGGAGACATTATTTATATGGTGTTCATTGTAGGATCTTTTCTGGATCCTTAAGCCTTGATATATTTTCACCCAAATAAGAAGTAGAAGCACAGAAATGAAGATGGCTTGGAGTTGATTAAGGACTACAAGCTGTACTATCGAGTACCATCAGGGAAAAGCTAATGTCGTAGCGCATGCCTCGAGTAGGCGACCACAGAAAGTCTGCCCCACATGAGATCAGGTTATCTCGCCATTATCGTGGATCTCGGAACATTAGTGATATTGGAGGTTGAGGATTGAGCCTGTTAGCCAATGCTCATGTTAGACCACCCAGTGGATCAATTCTGAAAGGCATAGCCGCAGGATCCACAAATGATTAAGCTTAAGGAAAAGATAGAAAAGGGAAAGAAAGCAAAGTTTCAGATTAGAGATGATGGCATGATAGTGAGAGGTCAAGAATGTGTGTGCTAGAGTATGGTGAACTGAAGAGAGAAATTATGGAAGAAGCATATCTATCTCAAAGATATGCGGCATCCAGTAGTACCAAGATGCAGAACTTTGAAATAACATTACCGGGTGGAATGGGATGAAGAAAGAGGATCGCAAGCTGTGTCTAGGTGCCTAACCTCGTCAAAGAGTGAAGGCAGAACATCATGCCCGCTGGGAAGATACAGTCACTCCCTATTCCAATATGGAAATGGGAAAAGATCACTATGGGATTTCAGGACAGCCTTCCACTAGACTGTGAGACAACATGATGCAATATGGGGCGATAGTAGATCGACAATAAAGTCCGCCATTTCCTACTAGTTAATGTCGAGGATTCTTAGAAAAGCTGGCCAAGTTGTATGTGGATGAGATAATAAGACTTCATGGGGTTCTAGTGAACATAAGGTCGACGAGACCCCGTGTCTTCACATCCGTGTTTTCTAGTTTGCAAACAATGCTAGTACTGGCCACATTTCAAAGACAACATTTCATCCCCGTACTCGACGGCCAATGTAGGAGAACTATTCGCACGTTAGAGGATATGTCACAGAGCTTGGGTGATGGAATTAAATGGAAGTTGGGATACCCACCTTAGGGCACTAATGGAGTTTGCCTACAACAATAGCTACCAAGCCAAGAGTAGAATGGCTCCATCTGAGTAACCCAGATGGCGTGAAATGTAGAACCCAAAGCAGGCCGGGATGAGGTCAAAGAGAGAAGACTAGTAGCCCCCGAACTAGCACGCATCACTTCGTAGAAAGTGAAAGCGTTCGTGGATAACTTGAAGATAGCAAGAGATAAATAGAAAAGCTGCGACAACCGTTTAGAGACTGTAATTCGAGATAGGTGACCAAGTCTAAGATTTCACCTAAAAGGTGTGTGAGATTTGGGAAACGAGGCAAGCTTAGTCCGAGTGTGTTGGACCTTATGAAATTGTGAGCAAAGTGGGGCCAGAGGGGCTTACGTATTGAAGTTACCCCCGTAGTTATCTAGGATTCATGATACATTCCATGTAATATGTTTCGAGAACATATCCTGCATCCTTCACATGTTTATAGAGCAAATCAAAGGCAGCTTAAAGGAGAATTTGACTATGAGGAGATACCTGTGCAGACAGATCGTGAAGGAACAGTGATTCATGCCAAAAGAGGTTAATAAATCAACAAAATTTATATACAATTTGTGTTCTACTACCGCCAGAGTCAAGCTCATCAAGTAAAGATAGTGGTCTAGGTCGAACACTGTGGGATGGTTTTCATCCTAAAAATGGTTTGCATAAGTGCACAAGGTAAGGCTTCTATTTGACTTTTGGATTCTGCGGTTTCAAAACAAAGGAATGGTTTGAAACTGGAGCACTGCAAAAACCGAAAGTAAAAGGTGAAAAAGCACTTTGAAGAATTAGGTCACTAATCCTGTGCCAGGCAAACAAGTGTCCTCGGTTTTATCCTAGCGTTATGACATGCAACCTATAGTCCATGGCATAACTGCATCTAGATTTAACTAGCAAACCTCACCCATGAAGCAACTCCTATTTGAGTCAACATGTGCAGCGCTACGGCCCTTTGATCGCTTAAAACCCTAACATTTAATATCATCTCGTAGGCTCGTAAAGACCATCTAAAGAATCACAACCCTAAAGCATGGAGAGTATTGGCCAAATCAATAACATTAAATGCTATGCAACCCTAATTTGAGAAACCTAACATATAAATATCATTTTAGAGGCTCAGAAGACCATACAAAGAATCACAAGCATTCTCACTAAATATGCACTGGATTCTAAAAGCATGGAGTATTGGCCAAATTAATGACATTCAATGTTATGCAACCATGTTTTGAGAATATAAGGGCCATAAATACACTACATGTAGCTTTTAGTACAAGAGGACAACATGCATATGCCCCACCACCAAGCTAGCTTCCTTCCTCTTCAAAGAAAGGAGGCTTAGCTAAGCATCTCTTGAGTTGTCATCCTCAAGAGGGGTGTTTGGCAGCCGAGAAAAGGAGAGAAAGAGGAGAGAGAAGAGAGAAAAGTAAAACCTAAAATAAAAGACTTTATTTACAAAATGAAAACTTATAAAAAATATCTTCCTCCTCCAAATTGTTCCCTCAAAAATTGTTGCTTAGGGTTACAAACAAGTTAGGGCTTATAGGCCACTTCAAGGTATGAAAATACCAAAAACCTATGAAATTGGCTAAGTTATAGGACAATTATAATACACCAAGTTTGGGAGCGCTTTGGCATTAATTACAAAGCATGACGAGGCATCAATTTTCGCTTAGATCAAGAATTTCGCTAATTAGCTTCTTAATCACAGCCTGATTTAAAAACAAGAAATTTCGCAGGTGGGTAATTAATTAAGAATAAATTTCCCGCTGCTTAGCTTAAATTTTTGTGAGAAGCTTTAAATCAATTATTTTCTATAAGGATCATTGCTAGCTTAAATTTGAGTGGTCTAATAAATTTGGCATTTTGCTTAGGTTGCGAATTCAAGCATATTGCGGGAATTTTCGCAATCTTAGCGAAAAATTTTTAGTTGTTTTAAAATTCCTCGCATTGTTGATCCTTCACTCAAGCCATCCTCGCTTCAATTGCAATTTCAATTTTCTTCACTTTGCCTTTGTTTTCATTGATTCTTGGGCTGGTTGATGGCTGAGACTTGAATTCCAACTTTATGATTCATCCTTTGTATTGAGATTGAACTCCAAAAGTGTGCAAAAGCCTACAAAACAACCAAAAATACCCTCTAAATGGCATAAGTGTTACTAAGAAGACTAGAACACTTCAATTGGCATTAATGACATGATTAGTGCACAAAAAGCACTCAAAACCTATCAAATCCCTTAGCAATGCAAAACAAAAAGAAGATGCATGTGGTGATTTGCAAAAAGGTTATGATTCAAAAGGGTTTATATACATATAAACAATACCTTAAACCGAGAAATTGAAATCAAAGTTGTAAACCGATATGAAAGAATCAAACATACAAGAACAATTTAGGTCAATATTGATCCATAATTCTCAACTTGAATTTCCACCTACAAAGTCAAATGACTTTTTATGTAAATCCGCATTAAGCTAATAAACCGCAAAATTTCCACCTCCCCAATCCTAGCACCGACATGGCCTTAAGTTGTTGAACAACCTAGATAGGCTAGTTACACTTTTCTTTCTTTTTCAATTATAATGTAGATAATGCTTAAAAATCTCGACTTCACCAAAGTCCAACGGGGGGGTCCACCGATGACTTAAATCACCAAGGTTTAGGGGCATCAAGCCAAAAGGATCAATGACCACTAACTCTAAAGGCTTCACCTTGACCCAAATGACTTCGAAAAATTAAGCACCCACAGTTATTAAACTTCACCTATCCACCCATGTAACTTAACACTAAATCGATGACTCCTACCAATTAAGGCTTAGGGCATCGGGTTTCAAAGGCTTTCGCCATACACCCCTTGACCGTGCCTCCTGAGTTCAAGGCAAACTCACGACTTTATTTTTCTTTTCTTATTTTCTTTTTCTTTTTCTTTTTGCTTTTCTTTTCTTTTTCCTTTTTTGAAGACAATATCGGGTCTTCTAATCAGAGGTAGCACAAACCATCCTAGGTTGCCAACATACCTAAGGCCGGCTTTGCAAAGGAAGAAGGCACACAATTTCACAAAATTCTATTGGAACAACTGGAGTGCAATGTGATTTAGTACAAAGCGGGAAATTTCAAGTCGAGGCACGCTGAATCAGAATCGACCAAAATCGCTTTCAAGCATGGAATTTGTCCTAGTATATAAGTGACAAATAGTGATTCACTTTTCCAACATGAAGTAATTCAATTGTCCAATTGTAGCAAATTCAATTGTTCAATCAAAAGAAAACATTTACATATGGTAGCACAAAAACATGATATGTATAATTACTTTTAAGTTTGGGCACCATCAAAGAACTATAAAGGAAAACAAAATTTGAACATCCAGACATGTGAGCATGAAAATTACTTTAACCATCTCCCCAAGCATGTGAGGATTGTAGGGCTCGGTGTGGGAGGATCCAACAGAGAATTTCTTCAATCGCACTGGCTGCACACATAAGGTTTCACCCCTCCGCCCATTGACTTTAAACAGCCTGCTATCATCCTGGATTGATTAAATATATCAGCCTCAGGGGTACGCCTGGCTGGCAATGGAATGGACTCGCTCCATCGTGACTCGAGCTTGCCCCTTCGAAATAGATGGAGTTTGGAGCCCGATAAAAGAATCCTGATCTCCCTCTTAAAATTCTTCCCCGGTTATCATTTGACGCTATCTTTTGATTTTTTCCTTGTACCTTCGAATTCAAATAGGCATCATTCCGTATTTCTTCCAATTCATTGAGATCAAGGAACCTCTTGACTCCGGCCTTACTTAGGTCCATATTCAACTTCTTAATTGCCCACCTCATGCTTTGTACTGGGACTCCACCTGAAGGTGACATGCCTACCATTAATCGATAAGGGACATTCCCAGGATTGTCTTGAAAGCTGTCCTGTAGGCCCATAATGAATCAAGTAGTTTGATAGACCAATCTTTCCTGTTGGAGCTTACCACCTTCATTAGAATGGTCTTGATCTCCCTGTTGGCAAGTTCTACTTGACCACTGTTTGAGGATGGTAAGGGGTGGCCACTTTGTGTTTCTACACTATTTAGCCATGAGGTTTTCAAATGGTTTATTACGTAAATGAGAACCTCCATCACTAATAATGGCTTTCTTGCATTCTAAACCCAAAAGATATTGGCTTTCAAGAATTTAATTACCACTTAATGGGCTACTGGGTTTCCTACAGTGGAATCAAGCCTAACCCATTTGGAGACATAGTCTACTCCCACCAAAATGTACGTATGACCATAAGGATTCCAGGGTGTTGTCCCATAAAATCGATGCCCCACACATCGAATAATTCAACAACTAAAATTGGGTTCAAAGGCATCATATGACGGTGAGACAGCTTCCCAAGCCTTTGGCATTTGTCACATACACAGCACATTTGGTGTGCTTCCTTGAATAAGGAAGGCCAGTAGAAACCCGACTGTAGCACCTTCATTGCTGTTTTTCGGGAAAATGACCACCACAAGCACTCTCATGGCAATGGTTTAAATTTCCTTGCTGTTCCTCCTCAGTACACATTTCCCCGATGATTTGATCTCGCACGCATTTGAATAGGAAAAAGGCTCTTCCTAATAATAGGAATGGATTTTAGCAAAGAAATATTTCCACCTCGCCCTTTTCCACTCACCGGGATTTCTCTCCCCGTAGTGAGGAAATTAAATGTGAGCATACCAGGAGCTTTCTCCAATCGCATTAGGGATTCTTCAGAAATTCATAAATTAATAGGTGGACCGTGGAGTGTCGTGGAATATAGTTAACCTTGACAGATGATCTGCCACCACATTTTCCACCCCTTTCTTATCTCTAATTTGCAAGTTGAACTCCTGAAGTAACAGAACCCAACGGATGAGTCTTGCTTTTGCATTTTGTTTGGTTAAGAGATATTTCAAAGCAGAATGATCTGTAAAAATGACTATATCAGCTCTAACCAAGTATGCTCTCGAATTTATTCAAGGCATATACCATCGCAAGAACTCTTCTCCTCGTAGTGGTATAATTCCTCTGCGGCTTCATTCATGGTTTTGCCATAATACACCACATGAGGTTTCCATCTTCTTGGGTTAAGTACCGCTCCTATAGGCAAGATCACTCGCATCACACATCAATTAAATCCAGAATCGCCAATTAGGTGCTCGAATCCATTGGGCAAAAGAGAGTCAAATGAAATTTCGCTCTTCGAAACTCTGGGCAACTCTTTCTCCCAACAAATTTGGCATCCTTCTCAAGAAGCTTGTACACAGGGGTTTGGCAATTTTGAAAAAATCTTTAATGAACCGTCTGGTAGAAGCTCAGATGACCAAGGAATTGTCTAATTGTTTTCTACATTTGTCGGGGCTAAGAGAATTTAAATAATGTCGATCTTTTGCTTCTATCAACTTCACTCCCTCAGCTTAGAAATAATGTGCCCCAATACAATTCCTTGGTTTACCATAAATGGCATTTCTCCCAGCTTAAGCACCAAATTCTTTCTATGCACTCCTCTCGCAAAAAATGGTTTCCAAATTGGTTAAGCATTCTTCAAATACTCCCCATATACCGTGATATCATCCATGTATACCTCCATTATACGCTCTACCATGTCACTCAACATACCGAGTACACATCAAAAGTGGTCGGGCGTTATGCAAGCCCAAAAGGCATCCTCCTATAAGCATACGTGCTAAATGGACAAGCAAAGGTAGTCTTTCCTGATCTTCGGGGCAATTTCTATCCGAAGTACCCCGACACCCATCCAAAAGCAATAGAAGCGGTGTCCCGAAACTCTTTCCAAGAGAGCCGATCGATGAACGGCAATGGAAAGTGGTCTCGTGTCACCTCATCGAGCCTTCTATAATCTATACACACTCTCCAACCGGCTGTAAGTCGGGTAGGTGATTACCCTTCACCCTTCTCTTACTTTTTCACGTAGCTTTGTTACCCCCGATTTCTTAGGCACCACCCGAGTAAGACTAACCCATGTGCTATCGAAATGGATAAATGATACCACTGAGCAATTTCAAGACCTCTATACGAACTACTCTCGTAGATGGGGATTCAACCTCCGCTGGGGGCTGCCTAAATGTTCAGACTCCCTTCTAAATAGACATGATGGAGTGCAAATGGACGGGCTTATGCCTTCGTGATCAGGAATTTCCATCCCAATGCTTGCTTGCTCTTTTGGGAGAAGGTGCAGGAGATTATGCTCTTGTGTACAGTTAGCAAAGAAGAAATCACAACCTGGCACCGCCATTTACTTCCAAAAATGCATACTTTAAATCAGCGGGAGGGGTTTGAGTTCTAGCCATATGTTCCGGTTCACACAAATAATAGAGGCAAATTTCTATTCTTCTTCTCCAAGACTTCGTACTCAAGCCTACTCTGAAATTCAGGTCGCTCTACAAGTAAATCTGAGAGAACTCGGGTTAATATCTCTTGCACTTGCCGTTGAGCCATTCGCTCTTCCTGCACGGTATCTAAAATACAAACTTCTTAAAAGTCATCCTCCTCCGAGAAAGTGCATATGCCTTTTTACCCAAATGAAAATATTGAGTTCCAAGGTCATATTTTAAATGTGAGTTGCAAGACTCCATTCTCAAGAATTTATGATTGCATTTTAAAGTACAAAACGGTCTCCCTAATATGATGGGGAACCTGATTAGGTCCTATTGCACCGGTTTCCAGACAAGTACAACAAAATCTACCGGATAGTAAAATCCGGCCCACTTGTATAAGAACGCCTTTCAAATGGTTCCTTGGTATTTTAATAGATCTCGTCACAGCGAAAGTGTGATGGAAGTGGGTTTCATTTCTCACCCAAACCCAATTGCTTGTACATAGAATACGGCAAATGCATCTCACACTAGTCTGCATCTAACAACAGCTTCTACATCGCCGATGCCTCCAATATTCAATTCGATCAGAGGGACATCCCCGGATCCTTATACTTCACCGGAGTCTTGCTCTCTATAATAAAGACTAACTTGCTCGCTTAAAAGGCCTTTTATTTACATTAATACCCTTTACCGTGCACAAATCCTTTAAGAATTTTGCGTAAGTAGGAACCCGTTAATCATATCGAGGAGAGAATATTGACTCTCACTCTGTCGCAATACCTAAATATTTCCTTGGTTAATGTAATGTTTCTTTCTTCTGAGAACCCGCTTAAACAGAGGGGATATTCTAATCTCTACTTCTTCCTTGTCCATCGATCGTTCCTGAAGTGGCTCACCACTCAATGAGCCGACTTGACTCCGGCTTTGATACTCGTTGGCTTTAATTCTTTCCACTTCAGAAAGTCAACCGCCTTCATCATCGCTTACATTTAAGTCCCTGGCCACCCCGTTTATCCACTCATTTTCTCGATATTGTTATGCCCGAAAGGAGCCTTCCCTTTTTTGAACTCGTGAACTGCTGATTAGACAAAGCTTTGAAATATCCAAATGCATATCAGTCCAATTTGTCGTTGGAGTGAACTTTCTAACGCCTAATTTTCTCGACTAGTTTGGACATTTCAAGACCTCTTCCTCGTTTCTTCTACAATATGCCTACTACCTTACTTTAAATTCAGGATTGCCTCGTCTAACAGAGAAGATAGTGGAGGCAGCCGTTGTTGTATTGAAGTGGAATCAAACTTTGATGTGCTCTTGAAGGCGATAAGGCGTGTTTGGATTTCCATGACAAATTTGGACAATTTCTCCAATTAGGGTTATTAGTGTCACCATATGGAGCATCTATGGGTGGTTTATTTTGACTTATGGCATGGGCATGCTCTTGGCAGTACTCCTCAGGGTAATTATTTGACTGAAAATTGGGATAAAGATAACTCATTAACTGTTTGCATTTCATGCTGATTTTTCATTTCCAAATCATCCAATCTTTGAGTTAAAATGGTCAATTTCGCTTCATCTCTCAGGTCTTCTCAGAAATGCATAATTTGTCTCCCCTTTCTTTGGTGGTTCAATGGCCTTAATCTTTCGGCTTCCCTAGGACTAGGTTCATCCTAAGTTTTGGAGGTTTCAAATTTACATAGTTCATAAAAATCCATAGCTTCATCAGATGTTTACTCAAAAGTTACCCCACACATGGTTTCAACAATCGTTTTACAAAGGACATTCCATCATAGAAGTACTCACCAACATCCAAGTGTCAAACCCATGATGTGGACATGCACTAATGGTTTCCCTAAATCTTTTCCCAACACTCGGTAAAATCTCTCACCATTCCTGAGCCGCAAAGGTGTAAATTTGTGTTCTTTCAAATTATTATCTTATGAGCACCGCTAACTTCTTCAGAATTTCGCTCGTAGCTCGCCCCAATTTCTAATGGTTCTAGCCTCAATGAGTTGAGCCATATCTGGCCTCGTCTCTTAGAGTCAATGGAAATGCCTTTAGCTTCAGCAAATCCATGTCCATCATACCTTCCTTAAAGGTAGTGCAAACCTCCTCCAAATCCCTAATAAGGAGCGTATGGATTTTCATTTTCCATACCATGATATGCTGGGGAGTAGAGGCACAATATGGCCTCACCGCTAAGCATCTTCAGAGGAATGATACAGACGTGGGGCACTAACTCAGGAGGGTGGATGTGATCCCTCGCAGGCCCCAAGGTGCATCGATCCAGCAAATGTCCCGGGTTGGCTCATGTTCCTCATGATCCATGGTGACGCGATGTACAATCGACTTCACTACCTAGGCTGTTGCAATTTATCCTATTCAGCCTACCCGATGTGTCTCTATCCCACCGTTGCATAAACACTGTTGGCAAAATTCGTAGAGACAAATAAAGAGCAACAAACAACTTGCAAAAAGATTAAAATTAACTAACAACAAGAAAATCACATCAATGAACCGAAACTGAATCAAAATCAAATGAAGCAAAGTATCGCACTCTTGCTAAAAATCAAGGGCCTCCGTAACCGAGTTGCAAAAAAGAGGTAGTGCGTTACCTTCACTTGTGATGTGGATCACAAGTACACTTCAACTTACCATTAGTAGTTTGGCACCATCCCCGGCAACGGCGCCATTTGATTCGCGCGCTGGCGCAGCCGAGCTAAAATCAACAAAATTTATATACACCTAAGCTTACCATCGCGTAGTCAAGCTACTGCAAAGTATAATGGTCTAGGGTCGAACAAGGGGATGGGTTTTCATCCTAAAAATGGTTTGCATAAGTGCACGAAGGTAAGGCTTTATTTGACTTTTCGATTTGTGTTTCAAAATGCTGAGAGTTCTTGGTTTGAAACCGGGAGCACTGCAAAACTAAAAGTAAAGGTGAAAAGCTAACTTTGAAGAATTAGGGTCACTAACTTGGCAAGTTAGGGCAAACAAGTGTCCTCGGGTTTATCCCTCGTTATGACATGCAACCTATAGTCCATGGCATAACCGGATCTATATTTAACTTAGCAAACCTCACCCACGGCTACTCCATTTGAGTCAATACAAGTAGCATGCGCTATGGCCCCCATCGTTTAAAACCCTAACATTTAATATCATCTCAGGCTCAGAAGACCATCTAAAGAATCACAGTCCTAAAGCATGGAGAGTATTGGCCAAATCAATAACATTAAATGCTATGCAACCCTAATTTGAGAAACCTAACATATAAATATCATTTTAGAGGCTCGTAAAGACCATATAAAGAATCACAGTACCTCTCTCACTAAATATGCACTGGATTCTAAAGCATGGAGAGTATTGGCCAAATTAATGACATTCAATGTTATGCAACCATGTTTTGAGAATATAAGGGCCATAAATACACTACATGTAGCTTTAGTACTAAAGAGACAACATGCATATGCCCCCACCACTCAAGCTAGCTTCCTTCCTCTTCAAAGAAAGGAGGCTTAGCCAAGCATCTCTTGAGTTGTCATCCTCAAGAGGGGTGTTTGGCAGCCGAGAAAGGAGAGAAAGAGGAGAGAGGAAGAGAAAAAGCAAACCTAAAATAAAAGACTTTATTTACAAAATGAAAACTTATAAAAATATCTTCCTCCTCCTCCAAATTGTTCCCCTAAAAATTGTTGCTTAGGGGTTACAAAACAAGAGGGCTTATATAGGCCACCTCAAGGTATGAAAACAAAAAACCTATGAAATTGGCTAAGTTATAGGACAATTATAATACACCAAGTTTGGAGGCGGTTTGGCACATCATAAAGCACAGACGAGGCATCAATTTTCGCTAGGTCGCTAATTTCGCTAATTAGCGAAATCAACGGGTCTAGCGAAAACAAGAAATTTCGCATGGGTGGGTAATTTCACTAGCAGCTAATTTCGCTGCTTAGCCAAATTTTGTGAGTAGTTTAATCAATTATTTTCGCTAAGGATCAGTGCTAGCTTAAATTTGAGTGGTCTAGCGAAATTTGCATTTTCGCTTAGGGAGCTGCGAATTTCAAGAGGCTAAGTAAATTTTCGCAATCTTAGCGAAATTTTAGTAAGCTTAGCGAAAATTCCTCGCATTGTTGGATCCTTTCACTGCTTTTCATCCTGCCTTCAATTGCATCGAATTTTCTTCACTTTGCCTTTGTTTTCACATTGATTCTTGGCTGTTGATGGCTGAGACTTGAATTCCAACTTTATGATTCATCCTTTGTATTGAGATTGAACTCCAAAAGTGTGCAAAAGCCTACAAACAACCAAAATACTTAAATGGTACAAGTGTTACTAAGAAGACTAGAACACTTCACCTTGGCATTAATGACATGATTAGTGCACAACAAAAAGTTAATTTCAAAACCTATCAAATCCCTTAGCAATGCAAAACAAAAAGAAGATGCATGTGGTGATTTGCAAAAAGGTTATGATTCAAAAAGGGTTTATATACATATAAACAATACCTTAAACTGAGAAATTGAAATCAAAGTTGTAAACCGATATGAAAGAATCAAAACATACAAGAACAATTTAGGTCAATATTGGATCCATAATTCTCAACTTGAATTTCCACCAAAGTCTAATGACTTTATGTAACCGTATTAAGCTAATAAACTCCGCAAATTGCCACCTCCCCCAACCTACACCGACATGGCCTTAAGTTAAGCTGAAATCAACCTAGATAGGCTAGTTAAACTTCTTTTCTTCTTTCAATTATAATAGGATGTGAATAGTTTAAAATTCGACTTCACCAAAGTCCGGTGGTAACTGGGTCCACCGGCTGACTCTCAACCACTTCAAGGTTTAGTGGCATCAAGCCAAAAGGATCAATGACCACTAACTCTAAAGGCTTCACCTGACCTAAATGACTTCTTCAAAATTAAGCACCCACAAGTCATTAAACTTCACCTATCCACCCATGTAATCGTACACTAAATCGACACCCCCAATTAAGGCTTAGGCATCTGCTTCAAAGGCTACTATACACCCCTCTGAATCGCGTCGTTCAAGGCAAAACTTCACGACTTTATTTTTCTTTTTCTTATTTTCTTTTTCTTCTTTTTGCTTTTTCTTTTCTTTTCCTTTTGAAGACAACATTGGTCTTCAACTGTAGGTAACACAAACCTATCCTAGGTTGCCAACATACTGGCGCCTGGCCAGAGTTTAAAGAAGGCACACAATTTCACGTACCATTGGAACAACTGAGGCAAAGGTGTATTTTAGCATAAAGGGAAATTTCAAGTTGAGCACAATGAACCCAGAATCGACTCAAAAATTGCTCTGGGCATGGAATTTTGTCTTAGCATATAAGTGACAAATAGTGATTCAATTTTCCAAGTAATTCAATTGTCCACCAGCAACTTAATCAACAACGAGCAAAAACATTTTTACATGCAAAGTGGTAAAGGCACAAAACATGATATGTACAATTACCTTTAGAGGTTTGGGGCAATTCATCAACTTAACTATAAAGGAAAACAAATTTGAACATCCGTGACATGTGAGCATGAAAATTACCTTAACCATCTCCCAAGTACGCGAGGATCGGTAGTGGCTCGTGGGAGGATCCAATGTGAGAATTTCTTCATCACCGTCTCGTCGTACCACATATAGTTTCACCCTCCGTCCATCGACTTTAAACACCCGTTATCATCCGGATTGATTAAATCTACTGAGTCATTGGGTATGCTCGGTTGACCATGAATGGACCTCAGTTCCATCGCGGATTGAAGCCGTCTGAAATAGATGGAGTTTGGAGTCGTATAAAAGAACTTGATCTCCCTCTTTAAAATTCTTCCTGGTTATCATTTGATCATGCCATCTTTTCGATTTTTCCTTTGCAATCTTCGAATTCAAATAGGCATCATTCCGTATTTCTTCCAATTCATTGAGATCAAGGAACCTCTTGACTCCGGCCTTACTTAGGTCCATATTCAACTTTAATTTGCCCACCATGCTTTGTACTCGATCTCCACTGGAAGGTGACATGCCTTACCATTGACCAATCGATAAGGGGACATTCCCAGGATTGTCTTGAAAGCTGTCCTGTAGGCCCATAATGAATCAAGTAGTTTGATAGACCAATCTTTCCTGGTCGAGCTACCACCTTCATTAGAATGGTCTTCGGGCCTCCCCGCTGGGCAAGTTCTACTTGACCACTTGCTCGAGGATGGTAAGGGGTGCCGCCTTTGTGTTTCACACCATATTTAGCCATGAGGTTTTCAAACGGTTTATTACAACAAATGAGAACCTCCATCACTAATAATGTTTTTCTAGCACTCTAACCCGGAAAAGATATTGCTTTCAAGAATTTAATTACTAATTCTACTCCGTCATTATTTTGGTGTGGAATTGCTTCAACCCATTTGGAGACATAGTCTACTCCCACCAAAATGTACGTATGACCATATGACAAGGGAAAAGGTCCCATAAAATCGATGCCCCACACATCGAATAATTCAACAACTAAAATTGGGTACAAAGGCATCATATGACGGCGAGACAACTTCCCAAGCTCGCATTTGTCACATACACAAGACATTCGTGTGCTTCCTTGAATAAGGAAGGCCGCGAGGAAACCCGATCGTAGCACCTTCATTGCCGTTTTCTCGAAGCAAAATGACCACCACAAGTACCTCATGGCAATGGTTTAAAATTCCTTGGCCGCTCCTCCTCGTGCACATTTCCGATGATTTGATCTCGCACGCATTTGAATAGGTGCGGCTCTTCCCAATAATAGGAATGGATTTTAGCAAAGAAATATTTCCTATCCTCGCCCTTTCCACTCAAATTCGGGATTTCCTCAGAGGTGAGGAAATTGGGGCATGTGGAGCATACCAGGAGCTTTCCAACCGTATTAGGGATCTTCAGAAATCTATCATTAATGTGTGGATCGTGGAGTGTCGTGGGCTATAGTTAACCTTACGCATGATCCGCCACCACATTTTCCACCCTTCTTATCTCTAATTTGCAAGTTGAACTCCTCAAGCAACAAGAACCTTAACTGGGATGAGTCTCTGCTTTTGCATTTTGTTTGGTTAAGAGATATTTCTGTGCAGAATTTATCCGTAAAATGACTATATCACCCCAACCGTTATGCTCTCGGAATTTATCTAAGGCATATACCACGCAACTCTTTCTCCTCGTAGTGGTATAATTCTCCGTGTTTCATTCAGGGTTTTGGCTTGCATAATACACCACATGAGGTTTCCCATCTTCACAAGTACCGCCTCTCCTATAGCAAGATCACTCGCATCACACATCACCTCAACAGAATCGCCAATTAGGTGCTCCTCGAACTATCAGCAAAGAGTCAAATGAAATTTCGCCTTCGAAACTCTTTGGCAATCTTTCTCCCAAACAATGGGCATCCTTCTCAAGAAGCTTTTCTGTACTGTGGGTTTGGCAATTTTGGAAAATCTTTAATGAACCATTTGCATAGGCCGCATGACCATGAATTGTCAATTGCTTTAACATTTATCCGTAGCTGCAACTGGAAATAATGTCGATCTTTGCTTTATCAACTTCAATTCCCGCTAGAAATAATGTGCCCCAATACAATTCCTCGGGTTTACCATAAATGGCATTTCTCCCAAGAGCACCAAATTCTTCCTTATGCACCTCTCGCAAAATGGCTTCCAAATTGGTTACATTCTTCAAAAAATCACCCCCATATATCAGGATATCATCCATGTATACCTCCATTATACGCCCACCATGTCACCGAACATACTCGAGCATACACGCTGAAAAGTGGCCAAGGTTACAAAGCCCAAAAAGGCATCCTCCTATAAGCATACGTGCTAAATGGACAAGCAAAGGTAGTCTTCTTCCTCGATCTTCGCAAATTTCTATCCGAAGTACTAATACCCATCCAAAAGTAATAAAAGGGGTGTCCCGAAACTCTTTCCAATAGCTTCGATTCCGATGAACGAAGCAATGGAAAGTGGTCTTTTCTGCGGTCAACTCATCAGCCTTCTATAATCTATACACTCTCCAACTCGGCTGTAAGCCTGGCAGACAATTCCTTCACCCTTCTCATTTTTCATTTAGCACCGATTTCAGCACCAATCTCGAGTTGGACTAGTCCCATAAAGCACGTAAATGGGATAAATGATACTTCAGCTCGGAGCAATTTCAAGACTTCTATACGAACTACTCGGTAGATAGATTCAACCTCCATTGGGCCGCTAACAGCCTTAGACTCTTCTTAAAATAGATATGATGAGTGCAAATGGACGGGTTTATGCCTTCGTGACGTAAATTTTCCATCCCAATGCTTGCTTGTTCTTTCTTTTGAGAAGGTGTGGAGATTATGCTCTTTGCGGCAAGCATAGCGTGAAGAAATCACAATCGGGCACCGCCATTTACTTCCAAAATGCATACTTTAAATCAATGTGAGGGGCCTGAAGTTCTAGCCGTTGAGGTTCCTCGTCTGGCTACCGCTATCAGAGGCAAAATTTCTATTCTTCTTCTCCAAGACTTCGCATAAGCCTATTTCCTGAAATTCGTGTTGCTCTACAAGGCAATCGGAGAACTCTGAAGTTAATATCTCTTGCACTTGCTGTTGGTTAGCCTGTTCTTCCAGAATGGTATCTTAAATACAAACTTCTTAAAAGCCATCCTCCTCCGAGTGCATATGCCTTTTACCCAAATGAAAAATATTGAGTTCCAAGGTCATATTTCCAAATGTGAGTCAGATGACTCCATTCCCAAGAATTTATGATTGTACTGGAAGTAGCCAAAAACTGCCTCCTAATATGATGGGAACCGATTAGGTCCTATTGCACCCGGGTTCAGACAAGTACAACAAAATCTACCTGATAGTAAAAATCCATTCACTCAGATAAGAACGCTGCCTTCAATGGTTCCTTTTGGTATTTTAATAGACCTTTCAGCGAGCGAAAGTGTGAGGGAAGTGGGTTTCGGTTCACCCAAACCCAATTGCTTGTACATAGAATACGGCAACATTCTACACTAGCTCCCGATCTAACAAGAAACTCTCTCCACGCCGATGCCTCCAATATTCACTCGAGATCGTAGGACATCCTCGATCCTTATACTTCATCGGAGTCGCTTCTCTCTATAATAAAGACTAATCTCATTTCGCTTAAAAGGCCTTTATTTACATTAAGACTTTTTACCGTGCACAAACTTTAAGAATTTTGCGTAAGTAGGGAACTTCTTCTGTTTAATCATATCGAGGGAGAGGAATATTCCCTTCACTTGCTCTAATACTTCCAACATTTCTGCTTGGTTAATGCATCGTTTCTTTCTTCTGAGAACCTCGCAAACGGAGGGGATATTCTAATCTCTACTCTTCCTGTCCATTGACTGCTCTTCCCGTATGGTCACCACTAATGGAGCTGACTTGACTGGCTTTGATATTGTTGGCTTTAATTCCTTTCCTTAATTTCGTAAAGTCACAACTCCGCCTTCACTCATCGCTTTTTACATTTAAGTCCCCTACGCCCCTGCTTATCCACCATTTTCTGATATTGTTATGCCTGGAAAGGAGCCTTCCCTTTTTTTGAACTCTGCAACTGCTGATTAGACAGTTTTGAAATATCCAAATGCATATTGTCCAATTTGCTGTTGAGTGAACTTTCACGCTTTCCAATTTTCGACTACTTGGATTCAAAGTGACCTTCCCTCGTTTCTAAAATATGCTCTACTACCTTACTTAAATTCGTGGATTGCCTGCTCAACAGAGAAGATAGTGGAGGCAAACGTTGTTGTATTGAAGTGGAATCAAACTGATGTGCTCTTGAAGGGGCTTAGAGCACAAGGGGTTTGATTTAAGACAAATTTGGACAATTTCTCCAATTAGGGTTAGTGTCACCATATGGAGCATCTATGGGCGGTTTATTTTGACTTATGGCATGGGCATGCCTCTTGGCAAGATTCTCAGTGGTGGCTATTTGACCGAAAAATTGGGATGCAAAGATAACCCATTAATCAAGTTGCATTTCATGCGCCGATTTTCATTTCCAAATCATCTAATCTTTGAGTTAAAATGGTCAATTTCGCTTTCATCTCTGTGTCTTCAGGAAATGCATACTTGTCTCCCCTTTGGTGGTTCAATGGCCTTAATCTTTCGGCTTCCCTAGGACTAGGTTCATCCCAAGTTTTGAGGTTTCACTTACATAGTTCGAAAATCCATAGCTTCATCGTATCATGTTGTCAAAAGTTACCCCCACACATGGTTTCCAACAATTGTTTCATAGGCGGGGACATTCCATCATAGAAGTGGTTCACCAACATCCAAGTGTCAAACCCATGATGTGGACATGCACTAATGGTTTCCCTAAATCTTTCCCAACACCGTAAATCTCTCACCAATCTCGAGCCGCAAAGGTGTAAATTTGTCTTTTAAATTATTGGTCTTGATGAAAGCACCGAAGAACTTCTTCAGAATTCTCGCCCGTAGCTCACCCCAATTTAATGGTTCAGCCTCAATGAGCGGAGCCATATCTCGCCTTGTCCTTTAAAGTCAATGGAAATGCCTTTAGCTTCTCGAAGAACGATGTCCATCATACCTTCCCTTAGTAGTGCAAACCTCCTCCAAATCCCTAATATGAGTGTATGGATTTTCATTTTCCATACCATGATATGTGGGGAGTAGAGGTACTAAATATGGCCCCTCACCGCTACATCTCTCACAGAGGAATGATACAGATGGGGCACTAACTCTAGGAGGGTGGACGTGGTCCCTCATGGTTCTATAGGCATTTGATTCATAGGGGTTCCCGGGTTGGCTCCGTTTGTTCCTCGTATAGGATCCATGGTAATGCATGTACACCTGACTTCACTAGCTAGGTCAAGTTGTGTAATTATCCTATTCGGCCTTACCCGATGTGTCTCTATCCTAACAAGGTATAAACACCGTTACAAAATTGTAGAGACAACAAAGAGCAACAAACAACTTGCAAAAAGATTAAAATTAACTAACAACAAGAAAATCGACGCGAATGAAAAACTCGAAATCAACAAAACTGAAACAAAGGCGCTATCGCTTAATTGCTAAAAATCGGAGCTTCGCAACTCGAGCTGCAAAAAGAGGTAAAAAGGTTACCTTCACTTGTGATGTGGATCACAAGTACACTTCAACTTACCATTAGTAGTTTGGCACCATCCCCGGCAACGGCGCCATTTGATTCGTGCCACAGTAGGCTGAGCTAAAATCAACAAAATTTATATACACCTAAGTTCCTACTACTGCTGTAGTCAAGCCACGTTAAAGAGTGGTCTAGGTCGAACACGGATGGGTTTTCATCCTAAAAATGGCTCGCGATGCGCACGACAAGGCTTTATTTGGACTTTTTAGATTTTGTGTTTCAAAAATGTGGGAATGGTTTGAAAACCTGGAGCAATTGCAAAAACTGAAAGTAAAGGTGAAAAGTTAACTTCAAGAATTAGGTCACTAACTTGGCAAGTTAGGCAAACAAGTGTCCTCGGGTTTTATCCTCAAGTATGACATGCAACCTATAGTCCATGGTACAACCGGATCTTATATTTAACTAGAAAACCTCACCCATGAAGCAACTCTTATTTGAGTCAATACAAGTAGCATGCAAATAAAATTCCTTATCAGCTTAAAACCTAACATTTAATATCATCTCGTAGGCTCGTAAAGACCATCTAAAGAATCACAGCTCCCAAAGCATGGAGAGAAAGATGGCAAATCAATAACATTAAATGCTATGCAACCTCTAATTTGAGAAAAACCTAACATATAAATATCATTTTTAGAGGCTCGTAAAGATGCTCATCTAAAGAATCACATTCTCTCACTCGAATATGCATCGGATTCTAAAGCATGGAGAGTATTGGCCAAATTAATGACATTCAATGTTATGCAACCATGTTTTGAGAATATAAGGGCCATAAATACACTACATGTAGCTTTTAGTACAAGAGGACAACATGCATATGCCCCACCACCAAGCTAGCTTCCTTCCTCTTCAAAGAAAGGAGGCTTAGCCAAGCATCTCAGCCGTCATCCTCAAGAGGTGCTCTGGGTACCCGTGAGTGGAGAGAGAAAGATAGAAGAGAGAAAAGCAAAACCTAAAATAAAAGACTTTATTTACAAAATGAAAACTTATAAAAATATCTTCTCCTCCTCCAAATTGTTCCCCAAAAATTGTTGCTTAGGTTACAAAACAAGAGGGGCTTATATAGGCCACCTCAAGGTATGAAAATACCAAAAAACCTATGAAATTGGCTAGTTATAGACACTAAGTAATACACCAAGCTCGAGGCGGTTTGGCATTAATTACAAAGCATGACGAGGCATCAATTTTCGCTAGGGTCAAGAATTTCCGCTTAATTAGCCAAATCAATGTGTCTAGCTTAAAACAAGAAATTTCACAGTGGGAGGGGTACTCGCTTAGCTAGCGAAATTCTCGCTAAGCTAGCAAAATTTTTGTGAGAAGTCGAAATCAATTATTTTCTCTAAGGAATGCTAGCTTAAATTTGAGTGGTCTAGCGAAATTTGGCATTGCTTAGGTTAGTGAATACCCTGCTTAAGGTTGCGAAATTTTCGCACTCCAGCGGTAAATTTTCGCAAGCTTAGCGAAAAATTCCCGCATTGTTGGATTCCTTCACCGCTTCATCCCGCTCTTCAACTCCGCATCGAATTTTCTTCACTTTGCCTTTGTTTTCTCATTGATTCTTGGGTCAAGCCGATGGTCGTGAGACTTGAATTCCAACTTTATGATTCATCCTCAGATTGAGATTGAACTCCAAAAGTGTGCAAGCCTACAAAACAACCAAAAATACCCTCTAAATGGCATAAGTGTTACTAAGAAGACTAGAACATCACTGGCATTAATGACATGATTAGTGCACAAAAAGCCGCCAAAACCTATCTAACATGGTTCAAAATAGCACTGGGGCACTAATGAACAAGTGTTGATAGCTAAAAGTGATTCCATTAGTTAAAGTCTTATGGAAAGAATCATGAGAGGGAGTAGCTACTTAGAGCCGCAGGCCCAGATGCGCCCATCACATTCCCCCACTTATTTTTCTGGATGAGGTATGCCCTCTCTTTGTTCGAGTTTTAGCTTCCATTTCGAGGACGAAATGTTCCTATGAGGAGGATTTTGTAACACCTCTCGTCTGGAGAGGTACGCATATGATATCAGAGGGGTGCATAAGGAGTACCAAGTACAAGACCGTAGTATTTTGGAGACCAAAGTAGAAATGGAAAGTTTATGAACCCGAAATTTGTATTAAACCAATAAGGGTACAATGGTAATTAAGCAAAAGGATATGGAAAATCATAATCAAGTAGAGATAAATAATGACATAATTTCAAAGTTGAATTGCAATATTAAAGAGATGAGGCAATTTTGCAATTCTATAGGGAAAGTGGAAAATATAAAAATGGGAAATTAAAACAGCAATTTCATTTTGTCTCAAGTTCATTCTAGCAAACCTGTGAGAGGAGGAGAAGGAAGGGAGCAAGAAGAGGAAGAGAGGAGGAAGAAGGAAGAGGAGAGGTTCAAAAATCAGGCGCCTTTGTCTTAGAATCAAGCGGCTGGATTTCAGACTTGGTAAGGAGAATAGGCCTTTGTTCAGTTTTGTGTAAAGATCGCCACAAACCTTGAATTGTCAGCTATGAGCGTAAACTCAAATTGATGTAAAACAAAATACTTTCTGAATCATCAAATTATATGGTTTGGATGTATTAGGACCTGATGGACCTTTAGGTAGTGTTCTTGATTTCTAATTCCCTGTGGTTTTGTGTTTTGAGGTCCCAAAGACCAATTCAAATGTTGTGGAGTTGTTTTTAGATGAATTTTAAGTTGGTTTTTGAGGTATTATGAATTATGGTAGGTTGTATGAGGAATGTGGGGCATCATCAAAAGTGGGAAAAATAACAAAATCTGGGCAAAATATGGAAGGTAAAAATTTGGTACATGAACAGTAGTAAACTGGCATACCCCAATTACAAAAGTAAACGCACACATTAGCGGTTGTACTCTACACCTTGCTTCAGTTTTCCGCTTGACCCGCCATAGTTTGAGCATAACTTGCCTATTTCTTATCCGATTTGAGTGATTCAAGTATTACTTAAACTAGACTCAAGCTGAACAAAACATACAAGAAGTAGAACTGTCAAATTCCGGATCATGCGGCCAAAAGTCACCAGTAGGGGCCATGTGCAAGAAAAATTCCTGCATCAGCTTTGGACATAGAGTAGTCCGGTTGTTTTGCACGTAACTTGAGCTTCGGTGCTTCGAATTGGGTGATTCCAGTTGAATAGAACCCAGCACCTTAGTTTTAAAAGAGTATAAAGAGGTGATCAAGTCTAGGAAGTACGTTAAGTTATGCGATTAATTTGTCGTCGTATTCGGGTCAAGTGTGTAAAGTTAAAAGCAAAGGCGGGATAAGTGTGGAACGGTGCTCAAGTTACAACAAAGAGGTGGAAAAGTTCTAAACTCATTTTCCCAAAATACTAGTGTATTATTATTATTATTATAAATTGTTTACACTGGTATTTCATGGTTTTTGAGTTCAAACCATTTTCAAGAAGCAAGCAATGAATACAAAAAGCGCTGAATGGTTTTTGAAAGCTAAACCATTTTTGAACATAGCATTGGTTTTAAATTGTAAAACCATAATTAAGAAAGCAAAGCAAGTAAGTAAATGGTTTTGGAATAATTAAACCATTTTTCAAGCAAGCAGCACCAAGCAATGGCTGAATAATTAAACCATTTTTCAAGCAAGCAAGCAAGCAAATGGTTTCAAAGTGTAAAACCATTTTATAAAGAGCAAGCAAGCAAGCAAGCAAAGAAAGTTTGAGAAAACAAGGCCTTCCTAGTTCTGCTGAAGTAATCCGGTCAGGGTATTCCTGTACGTGCACGGTGTTAGATTTCATACATGCATTGTAGTTTTGGGTTCACACCGCAAACTTAGGGACATACATCATGCATTTAAAGGAGACTGCACGTACAGGAGTATATAAGGTTATGGAGTTTCCGACTATAATGTGGAGGCGACTGAGGTCAATTCCACCATATCACTAGTGCGCATGGGATTACGTCCTTCCACCGCACGCTGTGAGCTACGTGTCTCCAAAAGTTCACTAGGGCATGAAAGAAGCAAAAATAGGGCTCCATCGCTGACTATAAGCATGATATGTCATTGAAAATCAACCATTGGTCCTCTCATCGCCCAGCTCTGAGAGTTTTAAAGCAAATCCATTGAGCCCAGTTCCCGCCAGATTTCAAAACGATCACGGTTTTAAGCTCCCAGCTGGTTTTATTTTCAAAGCATGTGGTTGAGCTCAAGCTCCCATTTTTATGAAAGCTTGAGAAACTTTAGCCAAAAGGTTCTTGAAAGGTTTTAAGGAACCTTCAAACAAGATAAAAGCAAGAAAGAGAAAATTTTGAGAAGTTTCATAAACTCTGCAAGCAAATAAGAGTTTTACAAACTTTTAAAGAAAAGCGAAACAAAGCAAGCAAGTACAAAAGCAAGCAAGCAAAGGAAAGTTTTAGAAACTTTTAAAGCAAGCAAAGCAAAGTAAAGTTTCTGGAAAATATTTGTAAAAGAAAGTTTTACAGTTTTGAGATGTTTTCCGGAAAAGCAAAACAATTTATAAAAGAGACATAATCACCAGCCTGTTTAGCCTATTATTTTGTATTTAAAAACTATTTTCCGTGTACAGTACGCAAGAGGCCGGAGCACAATAGGGAGTTGTCCGACACAGCCAAGTGCTTTAAATTAAGAATATTTTGTAAGGAACCACTTTGAATATGTATAATGAACATATGTATGTACATAGTTTAGTATTGTGAGAATATGTTTGGGTATGCTGGTTGCCATATTTTGATATAGTAAACTGATGTATACAGGATTTGAATTAGGATCATTATGCAGCCACATGTCGTCGAAGTTTTTCGTCGCTAAGATTTTACCAAACTCTAAGCCAGATAAATAAAAGAAATTTTATAGAGGTTTTAGCAAGCAAATACTAGCCAGCTCTTCACAGGATTTCTAGTCGTTAGAGGACGTGGCTAGGGATTTCTAGTAAGGGCCGACACGCCCGCCGCCGAAGGGGGTGGGGGTGTGTCACGATTTCAGGTCGCAAATTTGTTACTCTATATAGTGGTCACTAAATCTTCACCGATGGCTGGTGACCACATAAGCAACCTTCATAATTTAATGACCACAAGGTGGTCATTATCTAGTTCATTTTAGTCTTTACCACCTGATAATTTATGACCACTTAGATTTATTGCACTCACATATGTGGTCATTATCTGTGACCATATTGTTGTGGTCTCTCAATTCAATGACCACATTTCTTGTGGTCGCACTTTGTGACCACTTGGTCACTAATTTGTCTTTGTGACGAGATTTTATAAGACCACACGTTGTGGTTATTGAGTGGTTGCCATACTCTCTTAACAACCACTTTGCATCATCAAGACTCACGCCATTTGGATTGTTAGCCATCTAACGTTCTAGCTCCGAGACCAGATGTTAACACTTGAAATAACTCAAATCTTGAAATTGAAAAGAGTGCTAATTAAGAACAAAGCAAATCAGGAACAGATAATAGATCTTAAATAAAAGGGAATCAAAGTTAGGCTCTAAGATGAGATTTATCAAACACCTTAGATGCACTCAGATGCAAAAAACTGAACTTGCTTTATTCATACGTGAAGACTCCTTAAATACAAAACCATTCAACAAAATGCAAGAAATACTTTAAGACAATATCATGACCGACCAAGACTATCAACCATAAAAGCAAAACCAACAACTCCTATCAAATGCTAAAATGCTATGACTAATTAAATAGGTTTGAAATTTTTAAAAACCACGTAACAAACTTATTTATGCATTACCCGTAACAAGACCATGATCGGGGCAGGAACTGAAACCACTTCTACTACCCTTATATGGCTTATATCTACATTGTTGAACAATAGACATGTTATGAAGCATGCTCAAGAAGAGTTACATAAAGGTAGAGAGAGATAGGTGGAACAATAAGATATCCTTAACCTAGTTAACCTTCGGTTATCAGAAACCCTAAGGCTTTTCCCAAAGATCCTCTATTTTTACCACATGAGGAAGTCAAGACTCCGCTATGTTGGTGTACTCATATCTCAAAGGCACCCGCTTGCTAGTCAATGCATGGAAGTTGCACCAAGATCCCGCTGCTTGGTCTAACTCAAGAGTTTTCATCAGAGAGATTTTTGATGTAAGTCATGCCATCGTAGATGTTTTTGGTCGATTTGAGTTAATCCCATTTGGTTATGGTAGAAGATCTTGTCCTGGAGTCCATATGGCCTTACAAATTTTACACTTGACAATCGCTCAATTACTTCAAGAATTTGACATGGCTGCACCATCGAATTCTCCAGTGGACATGAAAAAAGGGGATGGTGGTATCACCATGCCTAAGGTCATTCTGCTGGAAGTTATGCCTAATTCCCCGCCTTCCTCTAGAACTTTACTAGCGCTACATAAATTAATAGTACCAAAATAAATAACATTATTCTGTATAGACTTATCTCTAGTTGATCCATTAGATATTGTCTCAGAATGGGTATGTAATGTCATTGTAATGAATAAATACGGGCCATATATGGATCTTGAGGTTGAAGCCCATTTCTTCATGTAAGCGTTTGGGTTGTCATGAGTGCTATATTTCATGTAAGAGCTAGATGAAAAGGGCTTTTTCAACATTTAACCCAAAAATAAATAAAATTTTCTCAAATACAATAGGTTGAAAATATTCCTAAATCCAATGTACTTTTTTCCATGTGAAAATTGTCTTTTGAAGAGACATTCTCTAAAATAGTAAAAATCTTAAATTTCAATCAACAGTGTTTTTTTAAAGAAACATTTTCTAAAGTTTCATAAATTATGAATTCAAATTGAAAGTGTTTCTAAAGAGACACTATCTAAAGTTTTAGGAAATTTTGAATTTAGATTTAAAGTGTTTTTGAAAAGACACCTTTTACTTTTTAATTACATCCTATGTGGAAAAAACTATGCATTTAAAGTTGAGATTATTTTTCAAACCATGTTTTTTTTAGATTTATTTTTAATTTTTATATTATTTTTCTAAAACTCCCTAGATGAAAATCATAATTTTCGCACCAAACGACTGATAGATGTTAAATTTTCTTAATTGACAAGTAGAAAATTGGAAGGGAGTGGAAAAACTTGCGTACTCAAGAAAATTATACCAACCATATTTGAATTTAGACATCAGCAAGAGGAAAATCGCTTGAATAGCTTGTGGTAGTGAAGCTTTGAAGCTACTACCATTATTCAATCTTTGCTCCAACAAGGATTTGTATTCTCATTTCCAATTAATTGTAGGGCTCATCCTGAGGTATGGACATGACCCTCCAAAATTTCTAAAACTTTAGAAATAATTTGAATTTAGACTTAAAGTGTTTTTTTGAAAAGACACCTTTACTTTTTAATTCAGATCCTAGTGGAAAAAAAACTACACTAAAGATGAGATTTTTTCAAACCATGCTTTTATTATATTTATTTTTAATTTTTATATTATTTTTCTAAAACTCCTAGGATGAAAATCTGTTAATTTTCTACGCCAAATCGTAATTGATTGATAATAATTTTATGAAGTGGCAAGTGAAAATTTTCAAATCATGTTTTTTTCGATGAAAAACCGTGTTTACAAATAATGCAATTTTAGGTTGGAAGTTCTTTTTTTTTTTAGAAAAATTTAAATTTCAATGGTTTGAAGTACTAGCTAAAGGAATCTTGGGTCCTACCTTAATCACTCTTAGTTACCAAAATCTTTTGTTTTTTTTTATTATTTGAAGGATGTGACCCTTCCTGCATCTATCTAAACCTTGTCCGAGGATCCTCGCCCGGCACTTCAACCTGACTCTAAAAACCGACTGGATCGAATAAACTTCCTCGAGAAGTGAACCCTAACTTTCTATAACCTAAGCATCGCAAACTCGTAAATTAAATTTTCTAATTAGTTAGAGTGATAAAAATTTACAACTTTGTTTCAAATATTTTTATAAAATTTTCATCAAAGATAACTACCGTGATTTTGATAAACCAAAATTTAATTGCAAGAAATTTACACTTCTACTAATACCTCAATCTCTCCCAACTTTATTCCTCAAACTTGCAATAATCATTATCATATTTCCAATTAACATGCCACATTAACACTCACTCTCAATTTATAAATACAAACTTACAAAATTAAGTAGAATATATCTAGATGCATCATATATATGAAATGTGCATGGGATATTTACAAATATACAATTTCAAAATCCAAATATATGTTGTTCAATTACATATCCATCTTATACATAAAGTTTTACATCATAGGTCATAAATCGCCCACCTATATAGACAACAAAATGATGACGTCCTGTCGTCCGCGATAGCACACAATGGAATATAAATAGCTACAAAATGAACAAACAAGTTAGTGCAACGAAGATATATATCACATATACTAACATGACAATTTATCATTTGTTTTATGATTTCTTTCAAAACCCCCTATGTATATCCTTTAATTATTTTAACCATCACGGACGATTTAAAACTAACGCCTCAACGCAAAGCTTACTAAGTCATTCCCAACCACACGCTACTCAATTCATCGTGATCGCATCGTAGGGCGCTAAAGCTTATCACCGAGCAACTACACACGAAATTTATCAGATCGTGAATTGTAGTGCTAAAACTCTGGGCAACTACGAGCGGAATTTATCAGATCAGCCATCGCCAGCCAAACCATACAAGTAGCCAACTATGTGCGGAATTGTCCAGACGCAACGTAACTTTATACTTTCTATGAAACTGAGCAACTACGTATCGGAATTTCTCGCATCGTCGTAGTAGTGCTAATTTTCTTTATCGCGGAGCTAATTATGGACGGAATTTATCAAGGTCAGCCACATAACGCTTTAAACTTCATTACTTATATCTTTTAAGGAATATACATGGGTTTTAAAACTACATTTACTTAGAGTCAAAGCACAAATCAACTCTTCGTTTTGGAACTTCTAAAACTCTTTCAAATATTTTCTTTTAGATTACTTAACTACCATATTCATTACCAACATCAAACCAGACCGCATGAAATTGAAAGGATCTAAGTGGCTAACCACTTTACCTTGAAGCCGCCACTCCCTCAATGCTTTCCCACGAGGCCTCGTGGACGTCGCTCTCATGCCCACCTACACAATATTCCTCATCATTACTATGACAAAAAAATTTTCAATTCTCAACTATAAGGTCAAGAATCTCAATTAAGACCATTTTTCTTATATATCCCTCCTAACTTGTTTCTACTCAACCACTCTCTTAATCCCGATTTTTATGTAAAAGTTTTAGTTTTCAATTTAGGATCACCCCACGTGGTCCGTTTAATTGCTGAAGGCTTGGAACGAAAAATTATATTTACCAAACGGATACCCCATACAGAGGTGTGGTAGCACGCCGCCGGGGTTCGCTTTCGTTTCCTACTTCAGGCTCACTTATATCACCTTCTAGTCACATTTTAAATTGCCTTTGTTCTTCACTCATTTGAAGCTATGGTTTTAAGGTTCTCTCCAATTGAATCACCCAATTTGGATCACCAAAAACTCAAGTTATTGTATTTTATATCTAGATTACTCAAATTGGCATAACAGAATCTCATTGAGTTAGCTCCACTTGAAATATTTCTGGCACTCAAGTTAAAATTTGCTTAAACTTCCTTCAGCCAACTTATTCCCCAGAAGTCTATTTCCACCCAAAATTTTGAATCACTCAATTTGGCAAGCAAACCCACGTACGACCAAAACACTACAACCATACCCAAAATGTATAAAATCAGTGAGCTACACGAGTTCACCTTTCACCATATTTGGGAGCCTTAGAGCTACACTTGGTTTTCGGGTCCCTTCTATACATTTGTATCCCTATCTTATGGTTCTTTACCAATTAGAATCAATTAATTTCGATGATTCTAACTTAATTTATAGCCAAAAAACAAAAAGAGGGGTTTTACAAAAATTTTGACAAAGAATTCCCTTTAAAAACCAACATTCTCCTTTGTTTTTTTTTTTTTTACAACCAATCCTCAAAACCGTAATACCTCAATAATCAACATGAAAGTCATTCAAAAACCACTCCATAACACTTGTATTGGTGGTTTGGAACTCCATACAACAAAACCCTAGGTGAAAATCTTATGAATTCACCCAAAGGTCCACCAATTCTTCTAAACATCATATAATTTGATGATTCCATGTTTATTTTCCACCAATTGGGGTTTAACTCTCATAACCCCAACAAATTCAAAGGTTTATGTGATCTTTGCACAAAACCTAGACCAAAGGATCAACTAATCTCCATACCAAACCTTAAGAATTCAATTACACATGATTCCCAAGCAAACACATACCTGAATTTTTGGTCTTCTCCTTATTCTTCCTCCTCTTCCTCTTCCTTGCTCTTCTTTCCTCTATCTCCTCCTCCCCTCCCACGCTTTTTCGTTTCTCTGTCCAAATGAGACCAAAAATATATTTCTTGGGTTTATCTCATGGCTATTTATAGCTTTTAAAATTCTCCAATTTGGTAAGTTGGTCCTTAATTCTTAATATTGCAATTGTAACTTGTTTTTTATTTCTATTATGGCCTATCTCTACTTGTTTTATGACTTATATGTCCTTTATGGTCAATTACACTGTATTCCCTGCACTAGCACCAAAATCTGGTTCCATAATTTATCATTTCACTCAATCTCCCAAAATATTACAATGGGATGGCTAGTGTTTTATACGCCTTACAAAGATCATGTACTTGTACTCTCTCAGACGGGGCTACAATCCAATTTAGTTGTCAACCTTAAATTGGATAATTCTCTAACGCCATGAGATTCAATTAATCTAATGTAGAGATTTATTTTACCTCTCTTAATCCATCTTTTTTAACACTAAGAGGTTATAGATCGAAAACTAGGGGTTTACAATTTCTTTTCCCCTTAAAATTTCATTCCTCAATTCTAAATTGTGTACCTTATTCAAAACGAATCGAGGGTATCAGCACACATCCGTGCTTCGGGCTCCCATGTGTACTCTTCTCGCCCATGATTTCGCCATAGCACCTCACTAGCGGAATCACTTGCTTACGCAACACTTGATCTCTCAACAATTCAGATTTCTACCGGATGCTCCTTGTAGGCCATCGTGCTCTTCAACCGACAGGTTGCTCCTAAGAATATGTGAAGGGTCGCCTATATACTATGTAGCATGAATGGAAACGACGCGCCATGGATGTGTCACAACTCGACGGTAGCCTCAATTGATAGTTCACTTCACCCACCTTGTCTACTATCTCATAGGGGCCTATATATCAGACTCAACTTTCCACGCCCGAACCTCAAAATACCCTTCCATGGCGAGACTGGTAGGAATACTTGATCCATTTCAACTTCTCGGGATCTCGTCTTCGATTGTCCGCATAGCCTTTTCTCATTTATCGTTTGTTATCTTCAACCGCTCTCGTGACATATTTACTTTCTACTGTATCTTTGACAATCTCAAGGCCAATTAATCTTCTCTCCCCACTTCGTCTCCAACATACCGGGGTTCTACACTTTCATACAAAGCCTCACATATAGGTGCCATACCAATACTAGATCGATAACTATCATTGCAGGAAACTCCTATCAATGCTAGGTAATTATCCCAGCTTCCCTTAAACTCCATCACACAGCTCTCAACATATTCTCTGAGAGTCTTAATGGTTCTCTCTGACCAATATCCGCTCCCGGTGGCGGAAAGCCTTACTCATATGTAATTTTGAGCCTATAGCATCTCAGAGTTTCTAGCCTTAATCGAAGTGAAGCGGAGGATCTCCGTCTGATACAATGGGACACTGAGTGGCCATGTAGCCTCACACCCATCTACATACAACTGCATATCTTTCTAGGAATAGGTATTATTAGTAGAAATGGAAGGGGCCGACTTCGTCAATCTATCCACAATAACCCAACAGCATCATGTCCATGCTGTGTCCTGGGAAGTCCTGTCACGAAATCCATAGTGATCCTTTCCCATTTCCACTCAAGAATGGATAATCAGTCGGGTAATCAGTAGCTGACTGTCTTCTTAGAGATGGCTCCCGGCTAGGAGAGGATAAGTCTAGGTGATGCATCCCATGACCGGCTGGAAGGTGATACTTGGGTCTGGCCTACGGGTAAAGGTGTTTGACTGTAAATGGTGTAGCTAGCTCGGGGTTCTGGTACTCCACAATGCCTCCCTTTTCCGGGCCGGGAGGTCACTTCCCTCGGGCCGGAAATGAGAACGCTTTGTGATCGGGCTCGTGTGGGGAAAAGTGGATCAAGACGTCGTGTGTTCCAATGTGCGCATTACCGGTGAATTCTTCTATTTTCGTGTCACATCTGACAGCCTATTCGGGGGCTCCCTCAAGCTCGGTGTCTCATAAAAGGCTCATAGGTGTTGATTCCTTTATGCCACCGGCTGCTAAGGTTTTTCAGCGTAGATATGGTTAGACGTCATCTGGGCACCGGCTTGTCGCATTTTTTGATCGTCATGGAAGAGGCGTATGTATGGGGTCGACTTAGATTTTCAACCAGTGGATCACGTCAAGGCCGTAAGGACTAAGCTGGGGTGCACTAATTTGCATTTTGGAGAATATTTTCGAGCCTTATGTGCCCCCTTACTTCCCCTTGGCTGGTTCGAAAACTTGAATGGAAACCTTTGCTCCACGGTAGGCTCCTTCGATGAACCCCTGGAGCTTTTTTTTTTCTTTTCTTTAGGACCTCTTCTTCTTCTTCTCTTCTTCTTTTTCGGGCCTATATCAGGGTTACATGTAAATCAAGGAAATGTGATCGCTTTGTTGTAAGCGTTTGTTATGTAATTGTGAACGCCTTTTGGCGTAATTAATGAAATTACATTTCTTGATATTTTTGCGCCCGTAATTTATTCTTTTTGGGCTCATTCCCTACAGGACTCAATTCTCTGGTGTCACAAAGGCCGTGACATTTGATAAAACTTGGACTTAATCGGCCCTTAGTTCTTCTCATGAATGTAACATAATAGGTCGTCCCAAACCCCCGCTGGTCTTCTATGCCCTAAGAAGCGAGCACGCAGATCCAAAATGCCCGTAGCAGGATGAGTCGCAGCTGCATTTTAATGCATCCGGGCAGACGCTAGACACTTAATACATGTGAGCCACTACTGGATTTAACCTGCCTCTTCTTGTCCATCGCCTCGCTTTTTCCCTCGCTTGACATTTATGCGGATATTCCGTGCCATCGGACTTTTCACTAGGCACTTGTTTCCTCCTTATTTTTCTCGTGTGAACATAGTTTCGCTCTAGCACGTTTAGTTTTTGTTACCTGCATGTTTCCTAAGGATGCAGTCGTAGGGGGGTGTCCTTAGGGCAGGCTAGAACCGAGTGAATCTTCCTTGGGTCCAATGGATTCACGTAGGTTCTCGTCTTTTACCAGTTTGGTATTCTGACTTGGGGTTGATTTTCATCTTTTTGCCTCCTCTATTGTTGTCTTCTTGCAGTATGGCAAGAGGTCAGGAAGAGACTTATACTAGTCAAGCTGGGAGCAGGCAAGGGCCTAGCCGAGAGTCATCTTATGAAAGCAACATCATCTCCTCCCTCTCCATGGATGAGGTGAGGTCTTATTGTCAAATCCCTGATGATATTGACTTTGAGTTGTTGGAGGGCCCGACTGAATCTACTATGGGCGAAGAATAAACGCAGTTGTTTTTCAATTGAGCAACTCGCACGGCTTCACTTCCTGTGTCGCCCCCGGTCAAGAAATTTCGCATTTTCACCGGAGCGCCACCTGCCTATATTCACCCAAACGTCATTCAGATTATGACTGGATGCTGCGTACTAAACCTTCTTTATCAACTGGACCTTTCATTGGTGGAAGTTTGCTTTGTTTACACCTTGAGGGTGGCGCACGGTGACCGACTATCCATGTCAGCCCAGAGCCCCCACCGTAATTCACGCTTTCGGGCCCCCGATTCCCTCTTAAGTCCGCGAGGCGAATGAAAGTGATCCCGTAAGCCAGAGGACCTCGACGAGACCCCGCTTTCCGACCGCTTTTGTAAAACGATCAATGTATTTCCCAGGTGTGTAGCGTGTGTGCTTTTACATGCCTACTTTCTATGTGCGTGGACCTTTTTACTATGTGATGCTTATACAAGGAAAAGCCAGAGGGGTAAACTGGTTAATTGGGTGGAGAAGGCCAGTTTTGAAAAAATCCGGAAGTTGTTGGAGATTTCTAAGCTGGAGCAACATCACAAAGTCCTTCTTACTTTGAATCTAGGTGATTTGAGTCACAACCCGAATCCCTATAGCTTTCGATCATTCCACGCCTAGCACATAAATTCATGGAAGGGGAGCACATGCTATCAAGCAACCTTAAACTTACTCCCGGGAGCAAATTTCTCATCTCCAAATCAGTGGAACCGAGACCAAGGTTGCCGGTCGGAATTGGTGATCCACACTCATCCTGCAACCTTCCTCCGCAGCGAGATTCCTACCGCCCCATAGGCATCCAGTAGTAAAAAAGTGGTAGTTGCTCGAGAGTCTCCTTAGCAAGAAAGGGCCCCTGCCCCGCCTAAGCATTGAAGATACAAGTGGGACGCCGAGCGACAAAAAGTTCCTAGTCGGGAGTGGAAGATTTATCCCGTTCCCATATCCGTACATCCTGATTGGGAAGAAGAAAGGAGGAGGATGAAAAGGTCTCCACTTGTCTATAACTTTGCAGCCGCTCGAAGGAAGCGCAATGTTAGCTTCAAGTGGGTGGTCGATGCCATCCCCGAGGTGGCTCTGGGAGAGGGGCCAGGACGTGGGAAGCAATAGTCATCTCGTGCCACCCGAGATGGCTCAATGACCATCCCAGCCTGGAAAACGCCATCTTGGTGGAGTCAGGGGAGGCCTCTCCGACCCCCGCAGCGATCCAAGTGATCCATCCTCTCGAGCAGGCTTCCGGCCAGCTAGAGAGGCCCTAGTATACCCAGGCCGAACGTAGGAGGCCATTGCTGCCTGACCGACTGCTCTTGAATTTCAGATTCCCTCCACAGGCTCCTGGCCTCCACCTACGAGTAGAGGTTCTCGGGGTCTCTAGGCCGTAGGGCGCCCCAAGAGATCATCAATCTCTGGAGCCCTTTTAATAGGGGCGAATCCTCAGCATTATTTCCTAGTCATTATCGTATCCTTAATATGTCCATTCGTAGGCGATTACTACCATTCGAAATAATACGGCCTACCAAAGATCGGAGTTCGTCCCTGGGCTGGGGATGCGTGAGCCATCGACTATACGCCCGTACCGGGCATTTTCACAAGAAGGCCCCAGTAAGCCTTGATGGAGGTGGAGGCGAGTTCACGGCGTTGGGAGTCGAAGGCCAAGGAAGTCGTTGAAAGGGCGGTCCAGGCTGAGGCGAAGAGAGATGTCGCTCGTCATGAAGCGTCGATGGCTAGATTTGATGTCGAAGCGGCGGGGAGCACCCGGGCGCAGGTGGAATCTGAGCTAGCCAGGGTCCAACACGCCTTGGCTTCTTTAGAGGATGCCCGACAGAAGGGGGAGTCTGAGTTAACAGGGGTCCAGCAAGCCTTGGTTACTTTAGAAGAGGCCCGATGGAAGGAGGATGATGAGGCCAGCCGTCTGGTAGATGAACGAGTTTCTTTACTTTTAGAGCTCGGGGCTAGCAAAGATGAGTTGTTCGCTTTCCTGGCAGAGGCTTCTAAAGAGAAAAGGCTCTGGAGGAGGCATTTGACGCAGGCTTTGACGTGATCTTCAATTACGGTTATGGCTTATGTGCCTTTGCAAACGACATTTGTGGAAGTGAGCCCGTGATCACAGATAGGAAGCCGGACACGTCAAAGCCGCTACCTCCCGAGTTCTTCATCAATCCCCCATACCCCTCGGGTGCTGCCCCAAGGGTTCCTACGACCGATCTTGATGCAGATGTTAGAGAGGCAGGGAAAGAGTCTTCCAGCCGCCGAGGTTGGGGTAGGCATCTAGTCTGATTCTCCCGTCAGAGTAACTAGGGTGAATGAGAAACCTGATGCCTCTAGCGGGAACTAAGGATTGTATTTTATTGTCGTCAGTTTAGCCTTGTGCCTTACGCGTTATATCCCTAGCTTTTGTTGTCATACAACTGAGTTTCTTAATAAAGCATGTGTTTGTCTTGAAAATCTGCTGTTGTTGCTTTCTTTCTATTGAGTAAAGTAATTTACTTTGTTTAGCCGGGTAGGCATAGATGGATGACCCAACTGGGCATCAACCATACTGGGTCGGATAGGACATCAACCTTCCTCGGACTTTGTAATGAACCAGCTGGGCATCAACCATACTGGGATGGATAGGACATCAACCTTTCACGGACTTTGTATTGAACTAGCTAGGCATCAACCATACTGGGCCGGATGGGACATCATCCTTCCCCGAACTTTGTAATGAACCAACTGGGCATTAACCATACTGGGCCGGAGAGAACATTAACCTTCCCCGGACTTTGTAATGAACCCGCTGGGCATCAACCATACTGGGCGGGATAGACATTAACCTTCCCGACTTTGTAATGAACTAACTCGCATCAAACTATACCTGGCCGATAGGGACATCAACTCCCCTGACTTTGTAATGAACCAGCTGGGCATCAACTATACTGGGCCGGATAGAACATCAACCTTCCCCGGACTTTGTAATGAACCAGCTGGGCATTAACCATACTGGGCCGGTAAGACATCAACCTTACCCGAACTTTGTAAGCGGGCTATTGCAAAGATTGATAGATAATGCTTTAAAGGAAGATTTATTGATAATACCTCTTCCAGGTTCGCGACTTTCTCCAATATGAGTCCGCAATTGGTCATTATCTCGTTGTGAGCATTCAACATGACTTTGCAACTCCTTCATCTTTCTTTCTTATTCCTCCTTCTTTCTCTCCATGCCTTGACGCCAATAGAGGAATTGATCTTCTAGCCACTGGATCATTGGGTTGCATTACATTGCGACTGCCCCGGACGAATCAGATGTGGAATGGGGGATCGATAGAGGTCCAGGTGATGAAGGGCCATCGATTCAACCTGCTGGTACTAAGCTCTTGCCACCGCCGGAAAGTAATTTTGTTCACCTCCCACTGATTTGCCAATTGTAGTCTCCTCGAACTTTCTTCGAGTCACCGAACCGTCTGAGCATTAACTTGCCAAAGATGTACCGAAACAAATAAGAAATGACGGTGGTGCGCCTCCGCCTCCGATGCCTTAAGCCGATCAGAATCGGAGAGTGGAAAGTAGCCCCCATTTTTTAGTAAAAGAATGCTAAAATTTTGTTGCGGATTCCTCATTCCTTTACGGAGAAGGAAGATGATCCGATTTCCATGGAAAGTAGGTGATTCTTCCAAAACGGAAAGCGGGTAAAGGGCGCCTCCTGGTCAGCGACCTGCTTCATTTTGATGGCCAAGTTGGCCGCAACTTATGCCCTAAAAAGTGTTTGACCACCTCAAAACGCTTATGTTCAAAAAGTGCGGAGGGCGGAGGGGGGCCGTCTTTAAATTGAGAGATCAACCGGGTAATCATTAGCTGGTCGTCTTCTTAGAGATGGCTCCCGACCAAGAAAGGATAAGTCTAGGTCATGCATCCCATGACCGGTTAGAATGTGATACTGGACCTCGCCTACGGGTAAAGGTGTTTGGGCCTGGTAAATGGTAGAGTCAATTCTGTGTCCGGTACCTACAATATATAGCCTATGCAAATTTTCTTTGCATGGCGATGAAAATATTATTATCTTTATAAATATAAGTGACCTCCTCGTGACTTTCATTTTTCTAACATTTACCTTTACTTTTAAAAAAAAAAACATTTACTTGACTTTCATTTTTTCTAACATTTACCTCTTATATTTTGAAATATTAAAATTAACAACTTACATTATCAAAGACATAAAATTAACCCCTTTAGTTACAATGTAGTATATTGTCCTCATTAGGAATCGAATTGGGGACTCCTTCCCTCCCTATGCCCTTACCTTTTTCAAACATTGAGCGCTCTATTACATGAGCTAGGTATGATGGACCATTATGCATGTTAAATTCATATATTATTTATAAAAAATACATTTTTATTTAAATTTTGGGAAAATTAATCTTTAAATAAATATAATTATCCTATCTACCCATAACATTTTTAAAAATCAATATTTTAATTTATCAATATTTATATAAATTTGTATAACTTTTTAATATATTTATAAAAATAAAATTAGTATGATAGATAATTTTTTACACACTTATAAAAATAATACTATAAAAATTCATCCTCAAAATTCATATATTATCTATAAAAAATATATATTTTTATCTAAAATTTGAGAAAATAAATTTTTAAATAAAAAATTTGAAAATACGCATGGAAGGGGTTAGTTTTCATGTTTTCTATAATTTAAGTGGTTAATTTTAACATTTTAAAGTATAGGTAAATAATAAAGTGCAAGGGGTCACTTTTCATGTTTTTAATAATATAAAGGGTTAATTTTATCATTTAGAAGTATAATGGGTAAATGTCACAAGGTTTAGTTTAAACATTTGAAAGTGCATGGGGTTAATGTCAAAAGTTATGAAAGTGAAAGGGTTGAGAATGCACTTTTCCTAAATTAAAGGTTTATAAATCTTAATGGTTAACTCATGTTGGTTTAGCTTTGAGTTTACTCCCCAATAGTAAGTGGTTCAAGTCCTTTCTGGACTATGAAAGAGTTTTCTTAGTTGTGAAAATTGGCCTAGACACTCACAATTTTCTCATAAATAATTAAAAATTTAAAACAATTTCTTATAAGTAAAGGTCATTTATTGATTCGTTTCTTCGTGGGTTTTTACGTTGGCCTTTCAGATGACAAAGTTTCGATTCGACGGAATCCTCTCAAATCCTGCTCATCAATATGCTACAGATATAAAATTTTAGGTATTCTAGGCATTTTTGGATTACCAAATGTGTAGGCCTTGAATCGATTATTTTTTATTTAACATAGATGTTGAGTCATGCTCTAAGGGTTGTATCACTTTTAATTCAATGTTTCTTTGAATGTATTACTAACTTCAATGTATTCCTTGTCTCCCATCTCTACAGTCGGCAACAACTATTTTGAGTCCTTGGCCCCATTTCTAGAAAAAGGTAAGTACACAGCAACCTGGCTCTGGCTGCTGCCTCTGGGCGGTTCATCTCGATTTACACCGCCCCAGCGGCCTCTGCCACCTTCATGGGCCAACCAGCCTGTGGAATGAGGAGTGTGATGAAGCCCTCACAACAATCAATGAGATTCAACCCTAGTTCTCGGCTAACTCGGCTTCCGCTAAACACTTTTGTATACTTGGCGCTCTGCATGTCTCAATAAGTGTCATTCTATTCAAGGAAGATGATAGTCATAGAAAGTAGAGGGTTCAAGATTTTTTTCAAAGAAGTCCCCAATGACGTTAAAACTCGATATAAACACCTTTGAGCAAGTGGCATTACCTCTGTGTAGCAATCCAAGAAGTTCACCCATACTCTAAGCACACCCCATTGTTGTGCTAATCGACCTCCCGGAGCACCATTTACAAGCCTGACTTGTCCGGGAGGATGGCTTGATGGGCAATTGAATTGAGTAAATTCGGCATTCAGTATAAGCCAAGATTGGCTAAAAAGGACAAGTTCTGGCAGATTTTCTAGCAGAGATCCCCCAATCCGAAATGAGCCCGACAACTCGAACCAGCCCCAATGTAGATGGCATCTCGGCAAACCGGAGCCGGCATCGGTTTGCAACTTAAATCTCCGATCGGGGAAAAGATTGAGCAGGCAATCCGTTTGGGCTTCAGCACCTCAAACAACGATTAAGAGTTTGAGGCCATCCTAGCTGGAATTGAACTGACAGCTATAGTGTCGGCCGACAAGCTTTTGATTCAAAGTGATTCTCAGTTGGTGGTAGGGCAATTAAACGCAGAATATGAGTCGTGAGACTCCTAAATGGCAAAGTATGTATCCCTGGTTAAGCAACTCTTGGGTAGCTTTTAAGCTTAGAAGCTCGAACACATCCCCAAGGACTACAATGAGAAAGCGGACGCCTCGGGCGTACCGTGGTCGCTTTCTTCGATGACGTAAATAGTGTTCCTTCCCACTATTATCAACTAAGATTTTTAATTTATCACCAATTCCGGGTAAGTCAGTGGACAAGGTCACCCTTCCCGGACGGACTCCCATAGTAAAAGATATCAACATGCAGAACCCTGTAAATGGTATAATAAAGCCCACAACATCCAACCAGCTCGTTTGCGTTCTCTTTGGTTAATGGGCAAATCTATTTATATATATATATATATATATATATATATATATATATATATATATATATATATATATATATATATATATATAAAACCTCTACAAGCTTTTATAATAAATTTTACTAGTTAATTTTCCTTTTGCAAAATTTATTTATAATTTAACAGATATAATTTTGGGAAAATTATGCTACAGTATATTCAAAATTGTTTTGAGGAAGAGGGTTAGTGCTCAAGATTTTTATTATCCAATTATTTATTTTTCAATTTGTCTTAATTTTGCTCATATTTGCTTAAGAAATTTTGAGGTAGATTTTTTTTAAAATCTTTATTTTCATATATGGGTTCTTGATTTTGTTCCAATTGTTGAAAATTTGGAGTCTTGTAGGTTTGTTGTTCGTTGTTAATTACTTCCTATGTTTATGATCCATGTTTCATTTATCAATATGGATTTATCTATTTTTACATGTTTCATGCCTGAATATTCCAAAGAAGTTGATACGTGAAATAATTGTAAAATGAACGTTTTATAGCGTTTCTTAGTTAGTTATGGGTATCATGAGTCTTTCTTTTAGACCCCTTCCTGTATAATCTATAAACAGAGAGTGACGCTTAGGAAGTATTAAGAATATTAAATTTTTATAATTTGGCAGCTAGAAAGGGTAAGGACAAGAGACATGTTCCTATAAAATTTGATCGTGTTAAGACAAATTAAATTTTTAGTAAGAGGTTTTAAGAATCTAATGGGCATTCAAGAAAAGAAACTCTTTCATTTTTTTTAAAGTTGTGTTTGACTTCCTGAAAGTGATAAGGAAAGAACAAAAACATATATAGAAGAGAAAATGATTTTCTTGTGTTTGATTATCTAATAATAAAATTTAAAGAAATAAAATATAAATAAAAGTACATAAAATTCTACAAAATTTAAAATTATTTAAATTTTATATTGATGGTTAAAATAAATAAAGCTGGTTGAAGCAGTAAATAAAAGCAATATGTAGGCTTAACTCTAATTTAATTTGCTATCATTTTTTCTTTCCTTTTCCTTTTTCTCCTTATTTTCTTTTCCTAGTATTTTCTTTCAAATTTTACTAAGAAAAACATAACCTAAAAGAATAGCTTTTAGATAAGGGCATTTTTACTCTGAGTTATGAAGATGTCTGGAATATTAGATTGATTCGGTAATTAATCCTAGAAATCCTGTTAGTTGACCAATCTTGTATATAGATATAGAAACAATTGTTAGTTGACCAATCTTGTATATAGATATATAAACAATTTGTTTTCCCTTTTTTAGGATGTAATTGTATCTATATATTGCCTCTGTTTTAGAGAAGAATATATCTCTTTTGAAATCTTTCTGGCGTAAAACTCTGCTTGTTTGACATGGTATCGAGCGTAGTTTGATCCCAAAGAAGTCTCCAGAAGAAACCATCGATAATGTGATTTTTCCCCTCGAAACCCATCACCCTCGTAAAGCCGCTCGTGGACTGAGTGGCGGGACTTCCTAAAGAAGCCTGAAAAAGATTGGCGGAAAGCTATGATGACATCGCCTAAGAAAAAAATCAACCGCCGCCACGCAAATGTTGCCCATCCGTATTATATCGGTAAAGCACCGTATTTTCTCGCAACTTCTAAGTAAATAAAACTTGATTATTGATACAAAGTATCCGATCACATGACGTGGGACTCCTCACGTTAAAAATTTGTTATCCTCTTCACAATCGCTTATTTCCACTCGCTTAATGGTAGCACCTCCCCTATTATCGGGGAAGGATCCGTTATCTCGTCTAATACTCTCACATTAGATACCGGCCCTTCTTGCTGTTCCATCCTTGAATACAACATTTTGTCCGGGTTAGCCAACTTAATACTTCCAACTCTCGCTGTCCCGTAACTTTTGGCCCTCATTTTCAGGTCTTTCGTGACATTCTAACCCTAAGATTTTCGGGTTATGGTGTTAGACGGGGCAAACTTACTACTTAGAGTTGACAAGAGAATCAAAATCGCCAGTAAATCAAACTAGCGTAAAGACAAGGCTCGAAAGCAACTATATGGTTATGGCAATCGTAGATTAGGACATCTTTCTTTGGTTATCTTAAGAAATTGCAACCACAATTTTTTCAGATCGAATGATAGGGAATTTATCAGGACACTTGTGAACTCGGCTAAGAGCCACCGTATTTCTTTATTCACCAAGTCTCGAATAAAGTTCGAACTCGGGGTTATTCACTCGATGTTTGGGGTCCTCGCAAAGGTTCCCTCTATATCTAGAGCTCATACTTGTAACATTTATTGATGAATGTACCTAGAATGACTGGGTGTCCCTACTTATTAAAAAGTGATGTGTGTCTAGCATTCCAGAATTTTCACAAAATGGCTCACACCTGGAAGATAAAAGCAACATTCGTACTGGGTAATCCGACAATGGTACCGAAGTTTATAGATGCCTCCTGCAATTTTGAGCAACCATGGAATTCGTCATCAGACCTCATGCACCTATGCTCCACAACAAAATGGATTGGCAGAGAGAAAGAATAGACAACTTATTGGGGTGAAGCTGTGAAATCTGCTGCCTACCTCATCAACCGAACACCTTCTCGAGTAATAGACTTCCAAACTCCTCAACATAAATTGCAATCCTTACTTTCAATTCCCCATCTTCCGAATCTTTAACCCCGAGTTTTTAGATGTACCGTATATGTTCACATCCCCAAAATCTTGAGAAAAGGAATGGAGCCATGGAGGAATTAATATTAGTGATCTCACCAAATAGAAAGGGAGCCAACTGCAATGACTGCATTTTGAAGGTGCCCGGTGAGAAGGATTATGATCATAAAAATACCAAATCTCTAGGGCAAAGCATCACCGCTGAGGCGTAATGAAAGCCCAACAAAGCCCAAATCTCCCGAAAGCCAACCATGTCAATCCCAGCCCATGTCTCTTCGCACCAACGGATAGCATAGGACTACTTTTGAGCCATACAGCCATCACCCAATTCGAGATGACATAAGCTTACGGGCCGCACTTTCGTTGGTGCTCCAACCAAAGGGGCATAAATGAATAGCCTAAGCATTCCTATGAGGATTAGGAGCCACAATAAAGCAATAGTTGCTTGCACATTCACCTTGCTTTGGGCCTCGGGGCGGAACTTCGCGGGAAGATGATGGCCAATGGTGAACAATTGAGGAATGGTTTGTATAGTGAATCGTCTAGCAAGATCAAATATGTCGCTCTCTACCCCACACACCTTAGGATTGGGGTAGCAAAGATGTGTGAGCAAAGGCAAGAGATGACACAAGTCATGGAGGGAATATCCATGATATTTGCAAAGTATACCCTGCTGCCGGAGTTGTCCAACACCATATGCTTGTCCACACAAGGTCTCCAAGCACTCCCATACCAAGCTACAAATTTAATTATAACTAGAATCGACCGTTTGTTTCATTAGAATCAAAATCAATCAAACAAATACATTGATATGAAACAACGCATCTTTCCATTCCAAGTTCCCATTTATCTTCTTAATTAACACTGCTCTCTAATCCTAAGAATTGTTCATCAACAAAGCTCAAATTTTCTCTCGATAATGCAAACATGATATAAAATAGGAGTTTCTAGAATCTTTCCCTTTAATCCCACATTTAGGATCAGTTCGATACTACTTCTATCAGAACAAACCGCACTGACCGATCACATAGCTATTGTCCCGCCTAACCCATCACAATTTTAAGATATGTGTACTTGGTTAAGAGTAAGTAGTAGCCGATCATATTAAAAAACTTCCTCCTGCTTGCTTATCAAGAAAACGAGGAAAAGGGAAACAATGAAACTTTGAAATTTAACCATCCAAGAGCCTAACCTCTCGCTCCTCCTCTTCAAAGGAGAAGAGAAGTACCTAATACCAAATCTATAAACTCCATTTGCATCAAACCGTCCCGAATACCATAAATTTTCACAATTAAGCAACACAAACAATATAATATAAAAATATAATTAGTAATAATTTAGAATTAAGAATCAAACCCACCCAAAAGCTTAGCATGTTTCTCCATCGCTCTTAGATGGTATACAAAGAAAACATTTTTCTAAATCAAGCATTTGAAGAAGCACGTGAGAGCCAAATCTAGAGAGGATAAAAAACTGAAAGGAAAAATGGAAGGGCAGAGAGAGACACAAAGAGAGAGAGAGGGAAAAGGAAGGGTACCAGGAAACCAAAAGTGAAGGCGCCAATGATAAAGAGAGAGACGGAGACAAGAGGAGAGCCTGGGTTGCTCGACATGGCTCGACGAAGACAAGTGGTGATTGACTCACCCGAACCGACACATAAACCCGCAAAGCCAAAGGCCCAAGAACTCCAAAGTTTAAGAGTCTCGTCCATACCATTGAATTAACTTCCTCCAAACCCAAAGGCGGTAGTCCTTCTCCTTCTCCGCCTCGCTCTCCATTTTCCACAAATTCGTTGGTAATGTTTGCTATTTATTAATACTAGTGTAGTCTAGCTAATTGCCAAGTGGATAGTAACAAATAAATATTTCAGGGCGAACAAACAAGAACTCGTGCTTTCCTCTTTTCTGTTTTGAAACAAAAACAAACCACATTTCATGAGTAAAAGTTAAAACCCTCATTAAAAATTTATAACCAAACCACCTTGGATTTTGATTTTGATTTTGATGACATGCTCTGCTTCGAAGTTACCGAGGGGGATGCCTCAAGACCTTAGGCAGCCAACACCAAGGGTGTTATAGTCATTTTGGGGTATTACTATTATGTGGCCGCGTGTTTGGTTTAGTTAGATGGTATTTGTTTTTTTTACTTAATACTGAATAGAACTTTTTTTGAGTTTAATGCTGAATAGTACTTAATATCATTAAATATTAAGTTATTGTTTGTTTTTTAACATTAGGTAGTGAGTAGGGATGTCAATGGGACGGATTATTTTGCGTTTCCGTCCCGGCTCGCTCTTAATGGTATAGGTTCAATTTAATTTCAATCGGGTTTTTAATAGGTTTGAGCCATTTTCTCAACCGAGACAAAGTTCGTATTGTTATCAGAAACCCGAGGAAAATTAGAAATTTTCTAAAATGACAAAATGTTAACAAAAATAATAAATTGCCATAAGGGTTCAAGGAAGCTTAGAAAATTCTCTAGATCTTGGATGACGAAACGGACTGCGCCGTTAAATTGCCTTGTAAAATCTAATTACCTAAAGTTTCGTCGACTCGATAATAAGCGAAATTTTTCGTGATTTTCCGTGATAAGTTGTCAAGGATCAGGACGAGATTTTTACGAAAATCTCGAAAGTCAGGAAATAGCTTAGGCTAAGTTCATTTAAAATAAAGTAAAGTGAAAAAAAATAAATTATTTCTAAACTTAATCGAATGAAACAATATGAACCATGTATCCAAAATAATAATAATAAGCCTCGTCCCGATTATATTTTAAAAATAATTTTTTATTATTTTATTTTTATACTTTAATATAAATAATTATTATTATGATAATGTTTTTAATAAATAATTTATAAAAATTCATAATATTTTTATTTTTATGAAAAATATTAATTTTAATATAATAAAATAAAAGCAAATATAAAAAAATTAAAATTAAAAAATAAAAACAAAAATAAAATGTAAACATGGTGAGTTTGAGAATTTTCCCATCTCCGCTCGGCCCCGTTTAATTTTTTAAATGTGCCAAGTTTGGGAATTGAAAAAAATAAACGAAGTCGGTCGGGATGGGACCGTCCCGTCCCAAACCCTCATGTTGTCATCCCTAGTAGTGTATATTGCTAGCTTTTCTTCTTGTTAGACAATGATTGAATTTTTCTTATTTTGTGGAAAATGACTTTTTTCGAATAGAAAAAGCCAAATATTGTTATTTTTTCTATTTAGAACTTTTTAAAAAAATTTCAGCAATAAGTCATATAAATTTTTAAAACAAATACTTAACGCCGAAGCTATTTAGTCGCATTAAGTCAAAAAAAAACGCCTACCTTAGTGTGTGTAATCAAGTGATATCCTATAGGAACCGTAACTTGTGATCCTAACGACTCTCGACTTTCTCGCTTCCTAACGTACTTTTCAATTTTGTCTTCGTATATATATATATATATATATATATATATATATATATATATATATATATATATATATATATATATATATATATATATATTCTACAATTTTTACACAATTTCAGTTTTAAGCGAAAATAATTTGTTTGAAAAAAAAAATTATTAAATTAGTTTGAAAGTTAAAATAATAATTAAAATAGTGTATAATACTATTATCGAAAACAATGGTAATTAAAATAATCAAATACTGTTATTTGTGAAAATGGTAATTTGACAATTTAAATACAATTGTCATGACAACACCAATTAAGCTTTTTCCTCGCTTACCATTCAGACATGTGGAGTCCGCTTTAGTATTAAAAACAATGAATAATGCAAAAACCCCCTACCAAATAAAGTTGATGTTGATTGGGTTTCCCATTCTAACGTCATATCCTCTCTTCAATTTCTTCCTAAAGTTCAAAGTATGAACGGATAATTGACAAATCGATTAACCATTCCAAGACAACAACAAGGCGGCCCTCCCATCAAATTCACTTAAAAAAAACATAGACTTTTACTACTTAAACCATTCCTCTTTTGATTTTAATTATATTAAACTATAAAAATAAAATACCTGCCTTTTGATATAATTGGGATATGAGGGACAGACTAAATAATTCTCGGGAACATATCCCTGTTCCCACCAAAACCCATCAACTCATTGTCAACTCAAGTTCAAACTTCAAACTATACTCCTTTTTCACCTTTTTTACATGGGCCGTGAGCTACTTAGATTACAATTCCATAAGAGTATTAATTAACAAATAAATGAATACTTTGGTGATCCGGAGGGACCAGGAACTCAAACTAGTAATTATTAAAAAAATAAACTCAAGATTTGATCGAATAAGTTATTTCTTAAGTTCTTCGGATTGGTCAGCTTTAATAGCCTTGTATTTTATGTTTATTTTAATTTTTAAATTTCTTTCCTTTTTGTTATACTGTATGGGTAATATATTTCAATTCCCATGATTGGAATATAATTTTATCACCTTTTGTGTTTTTGATGGATTGGGAGTATGGGGCTATGGTCGGTTGGGTTGCTACGAAATGATTTAGAGAAGTTGGTTTTGTAGGTGGTGGGTGTTTTGAGACAGTTTCGAGTGTGTTTGGAAGCTTAGAAATGGCTGGCTGCAAAACATGTTTTCAAGCACATAAAGAGGAGTAGGTCTTTTATTTATTTATTTATCCTTTCAATGTTAGTGAGATGATATGTGTTGATGATTTTAATTGTCTTAGAGGAGTCATAATGATGGATTGTGCTCTTTCTGGTCCCTGAGAAATGATTGGAGAACCCAAACCCTGAAACCCTAACCCTAAAACCCTAAACCCTAAACTCCTAACCCTAAAACCCTAAAACCATATACCCTAAAACCCTAAACCAATAAACCCTAAACCCTAAACCCTAAACCCCAAACCTCCAACCCTAAAACCCTAAAACCCTAAAACCCTAATCCCCTAACCCTAAAACCCTAAAACCCTAAAACCCTAAAACCCTAAAACCCTAAAACACTAAACCCTAAACCCTAAACCTCTAACCCTAGAACCCTAAACCTTAAACTTAAATTTAAAATTCAGACAATTTGAAATACTGATATTTTTATTTTCAGAAGTCGATTGTTTTCTTTTATGATAAAGGATGTGATAAGGATAATGATCTCTTCTATTATTTAATTCATTTGGGACCATTTTGTACAGGTCAATTATGTCTGTTTCAACTATTCCCGTGATATGTTATTACAATGGAAAAATATTGAGGATGAAACAAGATGTTAAAGGGGGAGCAAAGTCATATTGTGCTCTTTCGATGTACCGTTGAATGCACGCTTTGAAATAATTGACTCGATATGATATAATTAACAACAACCATTGATAAAACAAAGGTTCAAATTAGTCCTCAATTGTAGTATCCTTAAAAGTGGAAATAGGTTCCAACCTTTCCAATATGGATGACAATAGTGTGTACCGAGTGTCAGAATATTGCTACATAACTAGCATTGAGGAAATTGAATTGTATATTGAAGTTGTTCGAGTCAAGCCACAAGTGAATCAATCTATGGGTGGCCATATAGATTTATTGGTTCGCGACAATTATAATGTTGCAGAATTTGACTATGGTTGTGGGCCTAGAAGCGGTCTAGTACCGATACTGGAGTATATGGAGATGATGAAGACTGCGCTTATGAAGAAGCTAATGATGAATCTGATGAAGATGTTGATGATGAATCTAATGGAGACTTGGATGTTCAAGCTTATAGACATGTATCATCATTCCGTACTTTTAACCAAGTTTTGGAGAATGAGCAAGGGATATATGTCTCTACGCATGCACCATCGTGTGATGTATCAAATAACCCAGATATCGAGATATTAGATGAGTTATCCCCTTTTCATTATCACTTACCACCAACACCTTAATTTGAACATGTTGAAAACTTAGGTAATGCTATTTCAAGTGCGTGGACTCCATGGGTGCAACATAGTACCGGTTATTCGAGTGGAGAATTTGTAGTTGGCTAAGTTTTTAATTCTAAATCTGATTTGCAAGAGAATGTAAATATTTACTCAATTAAAGCACACCAAGAGTTTGTTACATGTTGTTGCATCCTTAAAAAAATTGCTCGTTTTAAGATATAAGAAGGCCGAAGAATGTCAATGTCTATGGAAGCTTCATGCCATGGTTGTAAAAGATACTTGCTTATTTGTTATTAACAAATATAAAGGGCCGCATACTTAAATAATCCTCGCTTGAACCGAGACCATCATCAATTGGACTCAAATGTGCCACGCTCATATAAAGGTAAATACTAAGGCACAATTCACATTGACTATGGCTGCTATTCAAGCAAGTGTGTGATGGAGAAATGGGATAAGGAAATATCATACAAAAAGGCGTTTGATTAAGCATAAAAGAACTTTGACAATTATTTGGTGACTTTTCTCAAATACATACATAGTCGCTATGTTTGTTCTTAGCCATAAAGGTAAGCAAATTGGATGTGTTGTAAATTGGAAAACATGTGACATTAATATGCCAAACACTGAGATATTCCAACCCTTGTTCTGGTCATTGAAGCCATCTATTGAAGGGTTTGAACATTGTCATCCCGTGATGAGTGTTACACCATATTGCTAGATTAGTGTTACACAAGATCGAGAAGAGCATAGCATCGTCGGTTATGATAAGGAGGCATCTACATCACATGGACCATCAATTAGACCTCCAGTGTCATCCACTCCAGTATGTATGCAACCCATTTGAGGTAGAGGGAGAGGGAGAGTTTTTCGACGAGGTCGTGGTCGAGATGGTGGCCGAGGTCATGGTTGAGATGGTGAGGGCGGTCGTGGTACACCTGAGCCGACATTGCCTACTCGATACTCCCCATACCTTAAATTCCATCACTGAGCTTTTTATACTCCCACACACTGATACATCACCTTCCATATCCCTAGACACTTACACATCTTTACCATATCCGGTGTCGCTAGAGCCAACCTCCATAGCAGTAGATATCACCTTCTCATCCCACCCTTTATCATCCCCTACATTGCCTCCCCCATCTGACACCATCCTTGACCTTGTATCAAAGTTGGGTGCACTTCCCGTGGCGACCCCATGCTCCACATATGTCGAGTACTTCTTCCATCAACTCCTTAGCTCCATTAGCTCCATCACCCCCTCGACTTTAGCTCCATTAGCTCCGTTTGAAATGGACCCTATGTATCAACTAGTCAGGGTATTCCCAGCGCCATCCTAAGAGAAATATGAAGACGCCATATTGTGGGACTCATTGATACATGTTGATATTTTTATATATTGATATTTGTATACAATTTTTTTTATATATTTATATGATTTGGTTTATGCATGGAGGTCATAATCTGTTAGTGTTCCTTGGCTAGTGTGGTTGTCTGTTATGATTATTTGATAATCAGAAAGCTGGTGTCTTTGCCTACATCTTAGTTTATGGGGCTGGTGTTTTTTGTTTCTTTTGTATAGGTCTTGGGGCACCCGTTGTATACATTCTGTATACTTGTGGTTGCTTTGCCAAAATTTTGTTTCATCGAGCCTCTTTGCTTATCCAAAAAAAAAAAAAAAAAATTCAAATGACAGAGCTCCATGGCACTATTTCTAGACACATATTTGTCTTCTTTTGTTTTAGCAAATGCATAATGACTAGTCCATTTTCAAAAGAAAAATGAGGCTTTTTTAGGGCCACATTACTAAAAATGTTAATGAAACCAATACAAGGATAAGTTGACTAATCAAATCAAATGAGAATTAATTGATTAGATTTTTAACTTCAGTGATGTTTTAGTTTCGGCATATGCAAGGAATGATTTCCTGCAAGTATTTCGGTCTAAAACTCCAATTCTTAGCCTTGACTTTTACTGACTGGATTGCGATTCATGGCGAGGCTTCCAAGAAAACTACTGAGATATTTCCTTCTTCCTTCATGGGGCTACGAAACCTCAGCATATTATAATTCATTTTTATTTTTATTTTAAATTAAAAAACTTAAATGGTGGAGAATGATTACAAAAATAGTCTAATTTTTAAACAAATACTTATTAGAAATAAAATTTATTTGATCTATTATCAACTCACTAATGTATATTAGAAACAAATACAACTACAAATTATATAGTTGAAAAGGTATTAATATTATAAATTCAAAATTTAGTTATCAAATTTCTAAAGATTTTAGGAAATATTATTGTGGATATTTATCAATTACAAAATTAGAAAGAAATATTAAATAATGCATAATGTGGCTTTCCTATGACCTCATCATTCCTGTGTCGCTCTATACTATTCTTCAATATAGTTAATATTACATCAAATACTTCTAGTAGTCTAGTTGAGAAAATTATACCCAACTTATTATCTTTAGTACTCAAAATATGTAATAAAATTTATGTAGGTTATTAAACCAAAGTATGAAGAATTGTATCAAATATAAACTAATGGAACCAAATTTGAAATTTAAGCTAAATATATTTATGAACTCATTAACATTTTCTTTCATTAATCAATCCGAAGAACTTAAGAAATAGCTTATTCGATCAAATCTTGAGTTTATTTTTTTAATAATTACTAGTTTGAGTTCCCCTGTCCTTCTATCACCAAAGTATTCATTTATTTGTTAATTAATACCCATAGGTATAATCTAAGTAGCTCCACGTCCATGTTAAAAAAACAAGGTGAAAATGAGTATAGTTGGCTACAAAAAAACATATAGGAATATAGCTCAAGTTTCAACTTGAGTCGACAATGGAGTTGATGGGTTTTCGTGGGACAGACGTGTGTTATGACCACACAACGCAAATGACTCAATGTGAGTGGACTGAGCAAAAGCATAATTACAGTTGTCGGGGACAGCGGCATTTGAACTACCTAATTGCCGTTTTCACAGACAAAGACATTTGATCATTTCAATTGCCGCTGTCGTACGCATTATTTTGGTTATTATTTTGACTTCAAAACTAATTTAATATTTTTTTTTTCGAACAAATTCTTTCTGTCTAAAACTCGTAAATTTTACTAGTTAATTTTCTTTTTTACAAAATTTAATATTTATAATTTAATGATATAATTTTGGGACAATTATGCTGATTCTATTTTAAAAAAAAAGTTTTACAAAATAAAAAAAGGAAGCGGCAAGCAAATTAACTCATTTATAAATAATTCATAAGGAGGTGTTTTGTTTGAGGAATATCTAAAATTGTTTTGGAAGAGAGTTATCACTCAAGATTTTTATTATCCAATTATTTATTTTTCCAATTTGTCTAGATTTTTCATATCTCGCCAAGACATTTAGGTAATTTTGTTTTAAATCTTATTTTCATATATGTTCTTTGATTTTGTTTCAATGTTGAAAATTTGGAGTCTTGTAGGTTTGTTGTTTGTTGTTAATGATACTAAAAAAAAATTGTATAAGTTTCTTGCATTCAAGTATTATATGCTACTTTGTGTTATTTAAATTTAAATTATTATTAGAATCTAAGAAAATTTTCTATGTTTGATGAATTTTTTGTTCACTACTTATATTGTAATTTCCATAATTTTTTTTAATCTACTAAGATTCCTAAATTAATCAAAAAGAAGAAGAAACAAAGTTGGATTAGGAAACTAATCATTAATAGTGTGGGTACCATGGCTTTTGGCCTAGCACCCCTATTCAGAAGGCCTAGGCAGATCAAAGCCCATAGGCCAGGCCCAAATATCCTCACACGAATACATATCCTAACCACGGCCCGAATCCCGCTCGTGACCATCCTCAACACAATGAAAGCCTTGGGGATTTATTGCTCGCGCACATCTTCTCCTAGCCGGCTACCGTCTCTAAGAAGATGGTCACCAATGATTTAACCGATCCCTCACGCCTTGAAATACATCCTCCCACTTAATCAATGGCAACCATCCTTAAGATGATTAAACGATTCTTGAGGTAGAAGATTCAGATGACTTGGCTATCCAAAAGGAAAAACGGCTGAAGCGCAAATGAAGCGTCTCCCCCCTTCAATTTCGAAAACCAATCACCCACTTTCCATAAAAAGTTGACCATCCTCCTCCTTTATAAATAAGGAAGGAATCGCAACGGAAAGATAGGTGGATATACTCTACTGAAAAATGGATGTGTTGACTCTCCCTATTTCTTTGTTTGACTTAAGCATCGGAGAGGCGGTCGGCATAACACCGCCGATGCATTGTTTGTTTTTGCAGGTCCTTGCTGACAGGTTCATGCCCCGACGATCCGAAGACTCCGAGAATCTAAGAGACAATAATTGGAGCCGTCTGTGGAAACGACCAAGAAAAAAATCTTATCAACGGCGTGCGAGGGCTTGGCTACGTCGGCTATCAAGCGATCCCCCACACCTCAAAGATTTGGTAGTTCTCGCTCAATCATCCAGCTTGCCTGATCCTATCGCTTATGATGCCAAGAATCCCAAGAAACTAGTCCTTGAGGGACCGCTACCGGGCGAAGTAGGATATGGTAGAAACGAAGCAAGAAGAGTAGGCCAGACAGATAGCTGAATTGCGGAATCATGCTGACCATTTACAATAATAGAATGATCACCTGTGGGCTCGTTTAGAAGAGGATCGTGGTGAAATGCAATAGTGGAGCAGCCATCCCGCACCCCTGGGCCAAACATAATGTAGGCAAGGAGCCCATCTCACAGTGACAAATGATGTAGAAGCGGACAATGAGTTATCCTCCAATAGCTCTCCGCTACCTGATCTTTCACCCTGTGACGCCCCAAAACCCGGGGGTCCTTTGACTACCCGTCAACCAGCGGAAAATCTACGCATCTAGTGTTACGAGACACACACATGAGTAAAATGGCCAATACATAAACATACATTCATACTCATAAAAATAATAATCAACTATATTATCATAGTTCCATGTTTGTTCTACAAAAATATTTATACATATTACAAATATTTACTCAAAGCTACATTTCGCTTTCCTCAGTTACCTCTATCGAGTGCCGTCTCCCGATAGTCTCCTGTAGATTGAAGCGGGTCCCACGACGGGGTGAGCAAAGTCCAGTAGAAAGTTTTCCTACAAGGGTTACTCCCACCTAAAATGCATATGCAATGGCATATATAAACAATCAATCACATTCCATACAATTATTTACTATTATATGAAATGTCTATATCATGCATGAGATGCAACCCCTCATGCTCACGACCCAAGTCCCAACCGACTCCCTCACACCTGGAATGCCAAGTGTGAATAAAACCAGTCACACACCATGACTAAACCATTGGAGACCCTCCAATTTTAATTATCAAATTCTTTTTCCTTTCTTTTGTGGGCCACGGATTTCCGGGTTTACACCGCAGGACGCCATGCCTTTTCAACATTTTCACGAACTTACACGCTGGATTCATGTCTACCGCTGAATAACATTCAGACTTTCACCGGATTCAATTCCTAACTTGCTTCGCCTAAAACATGATATTTATCATTTTGATCATTTACACACTCGTGAATCTCTACCTTGACTTTGTCCCATTTTCCCTGCTCACGACCCATTCACCAATGCCTGCGGAATAAACCCACCCCCGCACCCACACCCACCCTCCGACTTCGATGACTGCAGCATATTTAATGCATGATGCCAATGCATTTTCCCTATGTTACATGCATGAATGAGCACTTATTTTGAATGATTTACACACCATGGATAAATTATAATTTATAAGATATAATTCACTTCCATGCAAACCATATTAATACATCAAATAAAGATGCATCATCATATTTCCACACACCGTATGTTATTCCAAGCAAGCACTAACACATAACCCGGGTCACCAACTCGGGGACCATTCAATGTGGCGCCTCACGGCCCCTTCACAAACATGAACCATTTTAAGTCTCCAATCCTTGTCATCACATCAAACAACCATGACACCTAGAACTTTCTTGGCTTTCTAGTCTGAACCCCACCCCACAGCTAGAACAGAAACCGGGCCATGAAACTATACCTTTAATTCCAAAGCTGGAATCAATTTTACATGGCTCCCCATAAGCAACCCCTACTATTATAAAGCCTTTTAGCGAAAAGTAAAACCAAGTAGGAAAAATATCCTACCTCTTGAGTTTGTCGAACTCCAACTTTCGTGTGTCCACATAAGATCCTGGCGTGCACCAACTTTAGCCCTCAAACCTGGTCGACCACCGCCTCAAAAGCCGGAAAATCCTTCCTTTCTCTTTCCCTCCTCTCCTCCTTTTCCTCCCTTTTCTCTACGTAACTGCTTCCCTCTTTGTCCCTTATTTTCTTCCTTTTGCTTTCTATTCTTTTTCTTTTCTCATCTCGTTTTCCTTTCATTTTCTCCTCATTTTCTCTTCTCCTTTGGTCATTTTCTCTCCCTTTTTGGGGCAACCACTCATTCGGTCAAAAGGAGGAAATTTCCTCCCCATTTCCTCAAACCAAAGGTGTGGCTATCACTTTTCCATCCTTATTTCCTTATTTCTTAAATCCTCTTTATGACATCATCACTACATGGCTCAATGTGAGCCATGGGATTCATTTCCCACACATGGCTAATTGTGAGCCATTCTTTCACCAAGCAAGGCTCACTCTCTTATGGTGCCATGCAGCATCCCCTAACTCGCTACGCCACATCCGACACCCCACACTCAAAATGAAACCCGACCACTGGAATCCAAACGAAATTCAACGCGTAGAAGCACCGCGGAGACGACTTAATGGAGAAGTCCGTTTCATCATCCGAGATCTAGAAAAAATTCTGGATTTTCAATAAATTACTATTTTACTCCTTTATCCAAAAATTCGATTTTCAGTTTACACACCCCCAAAGAACAACGTGGAGG